>CALSBV010010655.1:3719881-3754164 GCA_943590825.1 Bovichtus diacanthus
TTTGCAGGTGAAGGCCATGGGGGCCACTGGCACTTTGGGCCGCTGGCCCTGTGCCCAGTAGCCCTGTTCCGCATCCACGACTGTATATTGAAACAGTCAATAAAATTCAGTAAGTAACGAAGCTATCCGTTTAATTGCTTTATATTTATGTAATACATACAGATCAATTAGATGGTAATCTGCATGAGAAATAAGAAAAAAAATGCAGAAACCGCTGATGAATTTGACCTGAACAGATGTGATCACTATAAGAGGTTTCTGCTGCCTGTTGAATAATTCATAATAATTCATGGTAATTCTATAGCATTTAAATGTTTATTTTTCTTTGCTGCTTTGAGTTCAAGCAATAGAACTTCTTCTAAGGTTATAGTCATAACACAGATTCCAGCAAAGAAAAGTACGGCCAGAGTTTTGTGCTTTTTATAAGCTCCATCCACATCTATGTCCTGTATGGTATTTACGCTGAAGGCATTTGATATGAAGCCTACATATACAGTATATAATAATACTCCCACTATCCTGGACACATTCAAAGTGCCTTTCTCAACTGTTTTCAGGGTACTCTAAACCAGCACATGCCTCCCCATCACAGTACTCTACCACAGTCTCATCTCCAGACACTGTTTTGTAAAAGAAAAACGGTGGCTTGAGAGGCAGACACTGGTGAAATAATGGAGGGAGAATATGAGAATGGCCAGAGGCACTGGATTGTTAGCTGGCTGAGTGAATCTGCTTTGCTGTACTAGTTTGCAGACCCCATGGGCACCCTGTCCATGTAAACAGAATATTTATTTAATCGTCTTCTTGGCATGTGGGACTGTTCCAGCTCAAGTAAAATGCTGCACATGGATTTATTTTACTCGCAGAGCTAGTCCTCGGATAGCGTGTAAATCTCTCCCTGCTTATTGATTAGTTGGTATATCGATTCAAGGGAGCATGTCAGTGGAAGATGCTGTTGTTAGTTTGTTGATGAAAACATTTTGCTATTCAAGTATTCAACATGAATGAGCAATTTGAGATGTGTTCATTGTGAATGCTGGGAAAAGAAAACGCATTGTTTGTGTGTGTGTGTGTGTGCGTGTGCGTGTGCGTGTGTGTGTGCGTGCTTTGTCCTATCTTGTGATGGCACATGTCTTGCCCCATGTTGTGAGTGCTCCCACTGAGCTGTAATAACACACCTCACTGCTGTTTGAAATATTCATGGCCAGGTAAGCCCATCGCTCTGAGTCAGTCACATGGATTCCTTATTATCACCCCCCCTTTCTACTTTAGCCCCCCTAGGTCACTTTATTCCGCCTGCATCCCACTCACCTCTCAGCTTCTGTCTGCACCTTGCACAGCCACCCAGTGTTGAGCATTAAGCTCACAATGTCACTGCCCCACCCTTCAATGACTTTCTTTATGGTTTTTCATATAGTGTTTAGCAGGATTCAGAATGTTTCTATTCAATCAGCATTTTATTTCTTATCAGAGTTTCAACTTTAAGTGGAAATCTGTGAGAACCTCTTTGCATTTGGTGCATCAGTGTTGCTCAGTTGATCAGTTTCTGAAAATTGATTGATTTGTATTATTTTTTATAGTGTCACGCATAAATAATACGGCCAGCCCAAACAGGCTTACAAGACACCATTATTACCATAATAATACCAAACATCCGGACTTTTTTTCCGAGCTTTCGAAACAAAGTTTGGAAATTAAGAAGCATTAAAGTGAAATAATCATTCCATTCCCTCATCGTCATTGCGCCAAAACATTTCTGAATTTTGAACAGACTTTTCATTCAACATAGATATTCGTAGCGTAGAAAGATTGTGACGTCATAACTTTCTCTCTCGCTGAAGCCACGATGCCTGTATGTTTCAAAGGGATGTACTCACACGTGCTCGTTGTTCTTTTGCTTCTCTGCTGATGAAAAATACCATGAATCAACATTTGTGTGTGATCGGTGTATCACATGTCAAATCTCATGTCATATATCGGCATTGAGACACATAGTATCTCTGAGAAAATCAACAAGGCAGAACTAAAAATCAATCAATCACTGGAAAGGTCATGCCTCCTGGTCACAATGACGGGCTCATGTACTGTATTTTATAGTTCAGGCTAGCCTGTTTATACAGCCAGTACTGTAGTTTATTCAGAAGAATAGCAGACACTAAAACGGAAAATCAAGTTTATTATTCTGTCTTTCAGGGTGAAGGGAAAGGATAAAAGCGTGTAAGAGGTATACATCAAATAAAATGTTTGATATTTTCATTCCTGTGTGTTGCGTAATGAAACCGTATCTCCAGTGTTGCCATGTGACTCAAGAAGGAGAGGCTTTATAGAGGAAACTCTTTCTCTCGCTATTTCATCAGCAAAAAGTTTGTTGCCTTTCTTTTTTTCAGGTTTTTAAATCTGGTTTGCTGCAATTGGAAGAAAGGCTTTCTTTTAATGATGTTTTCTCAGCCGTGTTGTGAATCTTACCATCGTGTCACTGTCAAAAGAACAGCACAAGGAAAGAGCCCAATGGAAGCCAACTCAGTGGTTCTTTATGTTTTGAAAAAGAGGAGAAAAAAAGAAGAAGAAGACACAACTACAGAAAAAAGCGGTCCAGATTGTGCTCCTGTTGACTGTTACATAGAGCCTAACATAAGGAGACCATTAAGAACCGAGTCCTCACACATTGAAAGAACATTAAAGGAAATAGTGAAGCATAAAATAAATAAATGCAGCTGGCAAAGCCAAGTGCACAACCCTACCACAACAGAAGGAGATATTCTCTGCCGAGATGTCACGGGATGTAAGGGAACTTATCAGAACTTATCAGAGAGTTCATATAGTGAAGTATAAAGTGTTACCACTGATAAAACTGAAAAATACATACTGATGTTACAGCTGAAAATATGAAGAATACACTGCAATGGTCACCGGCCTTGATGTATTGCTGTGAAGCTCTTGAGAGGTTTTGTAGTCTTTGATTCAGCAGATAGTTCACATGCAGTAGGACTGACAAAGGTGAGAGTTAAGCATCTACAGCGAGAGATGATCAGGAATGCTGAACAACCTTGTGAGAAAAGGCTATGACGGAGCAGGACTGGGAAGCAGTATGTGCAAAAAGGGAAATGTGAAAATAGGAAATACCGAAGTAGTAGTTTTAGTAGTGGTGAGGATTTATGGTTTAGTGATTTAATATGTAAAATATGTTTAAAATACAGCTGTCACTCAAACAGCAGCACTTTATACAATGGTTTGTTATACTAGCAGCTCCAGGGGAAGATGACCAATGTAACACAGTGACCATTCATCCTCCTTCTTGACATTTAGTATTTCAGAAACACTTTAAGGAGGTCCTCTATTACCTCCCTGTAGCCACCATCACACCCTTCAGCAGTGTGCCCTACTTTGCTTCTACAACAAGACATGTGGAGGACTCCTGTGAAAGTCCTCTTATCTCAAGCAATTCTATTTCACAGCACTTTCTGCAGATAGCTATTATTATAGCATTTCAGGATTGTTCTTGAGAGCAACATGTCTGCTCTTTCTTGCCAAAATGTCATTAGTTTTTTTCGCTTGATATTCATTTGAAAATATAAACTATGGATGCAACTAAAGATTTTTTTTCATTATGGATAAATCTGCCAATTGTTTCCTCGATTAATCGTTTTGTCTACAAAATGTCAGAAAAAAGTCCAAAGTGATGTTTACATGTCTGGTTTTGTCAGTCCAAAACCCAAACATAGTCACTTTAATATGATATAAAACAGAGAAAAGCTGCATGAAAAATTGCTTTAACAATTAATCAATAATCAGATTTGTTTTTTGTACACGTTATTTAAACGAAAGTGCTCTGCTGAATGTTAAATTGTATTTCAGTCTGTGACTTTCACCCTAAAAATAAATATTCCATTGTAGTAGCAATGTTGCAGTTACAGTGTGACCGATGTAAAAAGCATGATAATGTTGCTAAAAGCAAAAGAGGGGACAAAGTAATTTACAGTACAGCAAGTACGCTGAATATCTTATATACTGTAATTTCCTTTGCATATTGACAGGGTTAAGTCACACTGTCAGTTAAATGGTGTGTGTGTGTGTGTGTGTGTGAGTGAGTGAGTGAGTGAGTGAGTGAGTGAGTGAGTGAGTGAGTGAGTGAGACCAAGAGAAAGAAAGGCAGAGCGAGAAGCACATTTTAGCTACAAGGAACAAAAGAAATCAAACTCAGTGGCAATAAAGTAAAATTGCCTTTTGAGCCTTTTCATAATTTTCTTTTAAAAAGACTCTTTGGTTCTAATTAAACATGTGGTTTCATAGAAAAATGACATCTAAATGTAATTTAATGGTGACTAGAAAGGAATAGCTAGAAAAAGAAAACCCAACAAAAACATTGTCAAAGTCGCCCACTGCCTCCCATTAGAGCAATTGCTAATACCTTTTGAAGAGAATAACATAGCTTCCCTGTCAGTCTGATAGCTGCACAGTGATTGCCTGCCAGAGCTCCTGCTCTCCCAAGGCAGACGGCACCTTTATGGCTGAGAGTGGCAAACCGCCATTGAATTGAGCAAAGTGAGTTGAGTGGCGGGCAAAGATGAAAGCTGAAGTTAAAAGTGGCACGACTTGCATTTCTCAGTGACTCAGGACCTGCATGGTTTAACAGGATGTCGCTGGACTCCAAACACACAGCGCGGAGGATGTCCGTGTGCTGTGTGAAGGAGGGAAAGTGTGTGTTCATGCGCGGGCGGGGGCAGACCTGTTGTCTTGTGCAGTCACCCGCCTTCATCCGCACTTAACTTCTCATTAGAGGCTCGTGTGACACAGGGCAACAACCTGTGACCAAGTAGGCATGGTGTATGGCGGGAGGAGGGGACGATCGGGGATGGAGGTGGAGCTGTTTGTGTGACTTGTTGTCACTTGTCAGGTATCGCGGCCACTAGCCTTGAGATACTTGGCTGTTGTCTGAGAGTGCTTTATCATCTTGATAAATGCAGCCTTGGAGCAGTGCACTATCAGCATGCTCAGGGGCATGAGACACACTCTGACTAATGAAAAGAGAAGGTCAAGGAGAGGGAGGGGTGCACACAGCATGCGGAAGAGGAGAAATCGTGAACAGAGATGTGGAAGTGAAAGTGTGGGATGGCATGTCACACACTGCATGAAAGGGTTGTGCGAGGAAATGCTAATTTTCTGTGTGTTCCTGTCACAACGTCTTGCATGATGGCACTGTGCTGCTGTGTAAATGAATGCTCGAGTGTTTGGTAGTATACAAACCCTTCTAGCCGAGCACTCTATTATAGTTATGGACAGAAAACTCCATCTTAACATACGCCTGTGCAAAGGCACACTGTTATCAGGGCAAAATAGAGTTTCTCTCCGCAGTAACGATTCCATTCTTTCAAAACATTCATTGTGCCATATCTGTGCCACTCTGGTTTTAATTACATTTGACAAGAGGGTTATATTCATTCCCCTGTACCTGTTTTACAGAAGACTTCTATCTTGAATGTTATTACAGCAGGTGTCGAGAATTTTCGAGAGCAGTGTTAATTTTCGAGTCATCAAAGTGACAGCAGTGAGCTTGGGAATCCTTCTCGGGGCTCATTACCATAGTCTGCTGAATGTATCGGCAGGGCCCCGCATGACTGGGCAGACGCTGCTCCTGCCTAGCCGTCAGATAGAAGAAGCGATGATCAGGGGGTTAGCAGCTGCTGCTCAGTCTTCGGGGTCACATCCACTCCATTCCCAGTGTTGGGACTCTGAGCAGAGCGAACAAACATCCGCAACCGCTCACACACAGCTTGACGTGGAAGCAGACTGTCTGTCGTACTCAACACTTACAAATCTGCCAAGCAGTTTGTGAAATTCATAATTGTAGGTCGAAGGTCAGGTA
Source organism: Bovichtus diacanthus (assembly GCA_943590825.1). Taxonomy (NCBI): domain Eukaryota; kingdom Metazoa; phylum Chordata; class Actinopteri; order Perciformes; family Bovichtidae; genus Bovichtus; species Bovichtus diacanthus. Next base: position 3,725,745 of record CALSBV010010655.1, read on the forward strand.
GAGCTTGTACTGCAGAAAATAGACGTGTACGGAGAGCTTTGAAAAACTGTCTACTGCGCTGTTGACTTGCTCACAGGGAGCTCTTTTCCAATACATGGTAATGAGGAGTGTGCAATTAACTGAGTTCTACCAGGAGGATGGGCACAACAAAGGGGAGGGGGAAGACAGAGGAAGACAGTACTGTACAATGCTGCAAACTGCACGGCTATATTTATGCTACACAGGCACAGGCAAGTTGAGAAGAAACTTGATATTTATAGGGAAATTGGGTCATTGTTCCAGGACACAGAGTGGATAACAGAGAAAGAAAAAAACCATAAATTAAAGATAACACAAATTCAATATATCCGTGGCTCTTCACAGTGGCTTTTAGATTCACATCAGTAAACATGAAATTGTCTACTATTTCCTGTATCAAATCTATTACAGATATTCTCCTGTAATAGATTTTTTTTCTCTCAATTGAGGCGCATTAACAGTGTTGCAGACTCAGTTAAAGGGTTGCAGGTCACACACATGAGTTACGGCAAGAGCATAACCTGACCACAGAAATATGTTGAAATGACTGATTTGGTCAATGATCGCTCACATTAATACTTCTATATGGCATTGTTTTCCACATGCGATAATGCTGTGTTTCTGTTTGTTTGTTTAGATTTTGTGTTTTTGAAATCTTTATATATTTATGAATGCATTTAATTGAGCAGTTAGTCATTGATTCTATTGGTCCTGAGATGTGTCAAAACCGGACACAGGTGGAGCTACCAGCAATGACATGTAAGAAACAACAGTGACACTTTTTTTTGACGTCAATGTCTATAACGCATTATAAACATAGTTATAACGCGTTAAAGTGTTACTGAAACAATATCTTAGGGTTCTGAGCATAAATCATTTTGGTACGTGCTTCATTGGGCATCATCATCATTTTGTCAATGTTGCCAATTAAATATGTAAAAGCCGTGAAGAGAAATGTTTTAACCTTGGATTTTCAGTTCCAGTGTAGGTGAGAAGAATAAGAATGAACAGAATGAGTCAACCCTGTTTCCGTCTTGTATCAGCCTGCCGTTCCTCATCAGGGATATGGATTATACAATCCATCCTGTTCATCACATTCTCTTTGATTACACATTCTGAAGTGAAGTTTTACAGATCGGGACAAAAGAGTGTCGTTAAAATCAAATACATTTTTGTTTTCTTTTTTACAGATCACACTTGTCAACAACTAAGTCAGTCAAACCACTAAAAGTAAGTAAAGCAATGGTTAACATTATATACATATATGTGTATTTGTAAGGAATTGCCTCCTACTAAAACAAACAAAGAGAAAGGAACTGAGGAGAGGTTTTCAGCTTTCTCTTATCTATTCCATGGGTAATACAGTTTGACTGGTTTCCCAAGCATTATTCTGCGAAAGAAGCCTTGGGCTCATGGCTTAATGAAAAGACACAAATCTTCAACATTTGTTTGAACAATATTGACATTTAAAAAGAAAAACACATTATGGGCTTGTGTGTATGTGAAAATATATGAAAACAATCATTTTACTATTGTGAAGAACGTCTTATTCGTGTCTCTGAATGGTGTTTTGGTGAAGAAAATTGTTTTAAAAAATATATATATATATATATATATGTATATCAAAAAGAAACTCTTCAGCCAAGGACTAGGCATACACAGCGATCATACAGAGGACGTTTTGCAGGTTGAAAACGTGAAGTGCAACACACTGCCTTTTTTGGCTTGTTGTTAAAGACGACCACGTCAGACAGAGCGTTTTTTTACAGTTTGCTGTTTCTTCTTCATCTTCAAAAAAAAGATTGGTAGGCAACCGTCAAATGTGTGCTAACGTTAGCTTAACACAAACCATGAACTGTACCATATAGTTGAGAGTAATGTTTAAATGAATGAAAACTAACCCCTAACCTCACTAATTGACCTCCAGGCTGCTGTGTTCTGTTCAGATCATGGTAACTCTGGCTAGTAAAGTCATATAGCTCCGGTTTCCCAGCAACAGTCCCAACAGCCTCTCAATTCGCCTGATTGGACAATAGGAAATAACAGCAATGACGTTTTGCTGTTGTTCTTAGTTGAAGTTTTTTATGTGCTCCTGCAAAAAACGCGAGTTGCATTGAGCGGAAAAGAACACGAGGCGATCAGCAACGTAAAGGCAGCTGGCAAAACGCTTCGCTCTCATTGAAAACAATTACAAAAAGCCGCCCCAAGCTGTATTGACTTGCATCAGACAAAGGACATGAGCTGCTGTACTAATTCAGCTTTATGTCGTTTTCACCAACAAACTCAGTTTCAGTTTTTTTATGTTATCCCTCAGTTTTTCCTCCCCTCTTGCAGCTGAAGTCCAATCAGCATAGCCTAATGCAAGACAAATAGCAGTAAATAACAGTGAACAGACGTTGGGCCACTACTCTAATTGCGATTGTTTGCTGAAAGGGGTCACAGTTCTGCGCTGTGAATGTAATGCACGATGATTAGCTCCGCATGCATTTGTGAGTCCTGTGACTGTGATATTGTTGCCGTCACTGACTGTAATGTGGGCTGTAATTTGTAGGTTGTAATGCTACGTGGGCAGAGACTCATTGATAGCATTTGGCACACAGCCTTGCTTTGATGAAGCACTTAGCCAAGCCAGTCAATCTGAATATCACAGAAAGGGCTCTGAGTCAGTGGGAGCGTGTTTGTTAGCGGAACAGGCCGTGTAATAATCAGTCAGTCCTTAGCCATCTAATGAACAGTCATCATAAAATGTTTTTTACATAATCCTGCCATCCAAGATTACCTTAATGCATGTAAAGGCTTGCCGCCGATGTGTGCCTCATTACCTTGGTACATTGGTCATTTCATTTCAAGGGTCTGATTTTCATTAACTGCTCTGACCCCTACCCATTAGCAGAATGAGAGCTCGACTGAAACCATCTGGCTGCCAACTAGACCTCGGGGCTGCTTTATGGCTCCACCGAGCTTCACTAAAGGGAAAGTTGCACTATTAGAGCCTTTTCTGAGTCAGGCCAGAGGGAGTACGGAAGTGATGCAAGGAGTGTCCCAAAGCCTGGGGATGTGGGGGGAGGTGGGGACAGAGAGATAAATTTAGAATGAAAAGAGAGATGTTGGCGCAGTGATAGAGGAGGACAAAGTGAGACAAAGTCAAATAGAACCTGAGAGAAAAGTCAACATGAGAAACAGAAAAGAAGGGGGATTAAGGAGAGAACAAAATGACTCCCGGTGCAATGACAATGACGTGATATTTCTGAAACAAAATTTCTAAAAGGCCAGTGGAGTCTTAAGTGATAGAGGTGTGCAGAGAGGTAGGAGATTCTTCCATCGATTGACATTAACACATCACACTTGTGGCTTATGGTGGGATACTTCATGTACAGGCCTCAGAGAACAGGTGTACATACAGCCACTTTATTTTTAGAATGAGTGGTCTTGTTTCGAAATAGCATCTGCTTACACATACTGTTTTTTAGTGTCGTCTGATTGTGGTTCTCTTCTAGTGCTTTTATTCCCCATTCCCAGCCCCATCTCTATTCTCGCCTTCTAATTGCTTTTATTTTGATAATGTTTTGCTTTTTTCACAGACTGCCTGTGAATGCACGTCAACCTGAGGTTTCTTCTTCTGTTCAAGTGACAGGGTGCAATGCAACAGCAGAGAAAACCATCCTGAAAAATAATATGCTTTTTACCTTGTTTCTTCCTGTAGACTGTGAACCATTTCTGAATACCAGCCATTAGTGTTCATGCATCACTTATGTAGAAGTTAAAATGAATGCGGGCACATAGCAATTATTTTACTGGCTATTTTAAGCCTCTTTTCATATAACAGATCAATATGCACTCGATAACTAAATGGGATGTTATGATAAGCAGTGTAGATACTATCTACTAATAGTTTTTGATTATTTTGGTGTCATAAGGGCAGGGCATAATTCAAGAAACTTCTCAGACTATTTCCAAATAATCCCTTTTGTCAAACTCAGACTGAATAATAGTTTAGAGTAGTAGGGCCAGACATAAGGGAAAAAACTGAGAAGGAAAATGTATTTATTTATTTTTCTTTTACAGAATAAAGTGGAAATGTTGGGAATAAAGTTGTACTTTCATGATATGTGCTAACGCTAGTACATAGTTTGAGTAATAGTTTAATAGTTTGGCATTTATTCTCGACATTTCGACTTTATTCTAGAAAAGCAAAAAACAAAACAAAATGAATCTTCCTCCTCTGATTTTTCTTTCTTGCCTGTGCCTTATACTGAAACATCAACCTTATTTCGACTTTATTTTAGAAATACAAAAAAAAAAAAGAGAAAAAATTCTTCCTCCTATCATATATTTTCCTTTATGACTGGCCCTAATACTCTTACGTAGGATAATGAGATTATTATTGAATGAAATCATAGCTAGGTTCAACTACTTTGATGGCAGTGATGTAATGCTGTATTGATCTTTTCACTTGGTCGGACTCCGCAGGGAGGTCAGAGGTCAACCACACAACAGCAACCCTTGCAGCTCGGTGTCTTGCCCATGCTTCAGTTTGGTTACTCTCTGCCTACATGAGAATAAACCCAGGTCTTCCTGAAGGATTTATTTCATTGTACTTTACATCCTTGTCACAGCTTTGGCTCTTGCTGCTACACTGTATTTACTGGGTATGCTTTACCCGCAGTAGCCAATTTAGGCACTCCACTTTATTCATTAAAGTACAATTCTCCTGCAAGCACTGGGCAGACATACATCACTGGAAAATAGATACACCCCTGAGACATAAACTGAACCTAGAAAAATGTTATTTTCTTTAGAGTGACCTGAGACACTCAGAGCATGGCATGATTATTTCCAGCACCTGAGGACCGTCTCACCTCAGGATTCGTCGTGCGCAGCAGGGTCTGCGCTTTACTGGTAATGGGTCTAAAAACAAAAAATTCCACTCACCTGACTCGTGGGTTAATAACTTGTTAGAATACTGTATGCTAAATGTAGGATCCGAAATGTAAGGCAATGCAATTTATAGGCGGCATGGACAATGGCATAGAAATAAAATACAAATATTAAGGCCTTCTGGCTAGATAACAGACTCACTTAAAAACCAATCATGTTTTCTTCTGCTAGTCGGAATCTACCATTCTGTCTTTCATGGTGATATTGCATTGATACACGCCTCGGCCCTCCACATTTAGGCCTTTCGACTCCTATTGTGTATCACAGTGCACTGCACTTTATCACAAATGATAAATTATTCACTTTACATTGTGTTTTATATGAAAAGGTGGGCGGAAATCTTAACAGAACGGAGTTTTCCCTGCAAAAAATGTCAAATGATCTCAGATCACATCTAAAACACATTTATTATATTGTCACAGGATATTTTATCTTTATTTATATGACGTGTTAAAACAGAGCTTGGAAAAAAAATGGCTTTAATACTATTATATATATTATATATAAGACAGTGGTAATGTTTACCCACTGTCTTGTGTATGTAAACTGTGTTTGTTGTGAATATCTGTGTTTTCGTCCAGTATAATGCAGTGTATACTGCATTATGTCCTCTTGTGCACATGTCTTGAAAAGGAGATTCTGGGTGGATCAGTCTTAATGAGAGGAGACAAGCACATTAGAAGTTGGATCCAAACTAGTTTTATGATAGGCAGACGGATTCTTCTCAGAGGATGGAAGACTGAGGGGGTGCCTTCAGTCCAAGAATGGGTTGCAGAGTTGGCAAGAGTGGCAGCATTTCAAAAGATGTCTTACAAACTGTACATATTAGCATTTTTGGAAGGCTCCTCACATTGGCCAAACTCTGTGGAGAGTCTCATGTCTCGTGTTTAGAGTCTTAATGAATGCATGGACAGAAACATGTAATTGTTTGTTGTACTTATTGTTTTGCGGGTGGTTTGTTTGTTGAGTTTTAAATATATGTGTCCACTGCATATGATGAAGTATTTTATGTTGGCCAATTGTGCATGTGGTGATGATGAGTGATTTTGCACTTTAATTAAAATAATAATAATAATAATTGTTAACCAGGAAAGGAGAATCTGATCTACATGAGAATATGTGCTTATTAGGATTACACATAATAAATAAGAAGACAAAAATAGAACACACGCAGTTTGTTGGCGCGTAGGTCAGCCACAGTACCACCAGATTGGAAAACCTAAAAAAGAGATTTGATTACGACTGTTATATTGATGGAAATAGTTGATAAATATGCTTAGTAAGAAGCACAGTATTTGAACTGAACTCGGAGGAGGCTGTTCCCTGAGCCGACGCTAGGAGCTGTCCGCGGTGCTGAAGCCTCGGCTGCCTCTCCTCTCCATGTGCCGACAGCTCACACAGACAGGAATCCGCTCACTGAGCGTCCAAATGAGAAAGGACCTCCGCATTTCACTTGATAATACTCGACTATCTCCACTCTTAGAATAACAGAGGAAGTGCAACAGCAAACCGCGCAGCTCTGTTTGTGTTTCGCACGCCTTTACAATTCTCGCTTGTTCTTTTTTTTTTTTCTTTTTCTTCTCCAAGCCCTGGAAGTATTCTTTTTCAACACAAGGACGTGTTCTGTAGCTACGCGAAGAACGACCTCGACTTTAGTAGACATGTGTGTGAGACAGGACTGTCAATTGAAGACCCTCTTCGCGGTTTTGGTTCTCGCCGCTGCTGCCGTGGCCAAAATACATGGACAAGGTAAGAACTTGTGTCTGACGCGTACTTTTGTGGGGATTGTTCCGTGGACTTCCTTCTGTCAAACTACACGGGGCGAAGGCAGAGCTCGTGCTGGGCGATGGCACCAGGTTCACCACTGTCTGTCGGATCTACAAGTGTGCATGTACAGAATGATCTGTTTGATATTAAGTTGGCAATATGTTGGTTCAAATATTTACAATAAAGCTAAAGACAATGACAATTGCTGATTTAAAAGTTGCAGATACTCCCATTGATTATCTGTACACATTATAAACTCCTACTCTTTTATTTTATGGCAATCCTTAAGATGTCAGTCCTGAATGATTTACATTTTCAAATTTTTTTGTAAAAACCATGGCTTTGTGCTTACAGTTTAGTGGTCTGGAGTCTTGTTGTTGATACAGGAGCTTCAAGTTTTCAGAACGGTGTGCCTAGTTCCACATCTGTGTGTGTATACGATTGAGAAAAACTGTAATACAGCATTTCTTTCCCAGGGGAATGTCACCACAGACACCCAATTTGTGAATACTGCAAATATATACGTATTGCAATAATTTCATCAGTGGGCCATATGCTCAATCAGATAGATAGATAGATAGATAGTGACTTAACAGACATTTATTTTAATGAACATGTTCGAGATTGCCACGTTAACTACAGAAATAACTTAAATAATGAAAAATCAGCTCCCAAGTGACTCCATGCTGCACACAGAGTACAGCTGATTGGACGTTATAGATCCTAACATTTAAAATGTGTTTACCAGTCAGTTACATAACGGTTAACTGTCAATCACAACTCACAGAACCCTCTTTAGATTGCTCTAACAGTGCAGTACACACACACACACACACACACACATGCACACACGCACACAAACACACATTTGGCCACAGGGCTAGCATTAAAAACAAACCCATGGGGAAAATGAAACTTCATGAGACAAATTAAACACTCTTCTGAACTATATTCAACTGAATTTATATGAAACATGAAAGCCGGAGTAAACAGTCAGGAAGACTTGACTTGTTTCGGGCACGGAGGTCTGTGTGACAGACGGTGCTCGGTAATAAGACTCTAATCCTCAGGAATTGCTGAAGATTATTGACCAAGCTGTTTGACACAGTTGAGTGCTTGTGGGAAGCGGGCAAAGGATTCATGCTGAGCGGCCTTGTCCTAATTATTCCTCTATTGTGTGTCCGCCCTCTCTTTATCATTCTAACTGTGCATTGTGTTGGTCTACCTGTGTTTCCGCTTGTCTGCACAGTTTTACTATCACGCCCCCTCCCTTTCTGAGAGGATCTATATCTCTCTTTGTCAAGCAGTTGGACATAGACATGAGTTTCCTTCAAGCATGCCAATACAGTTTGCCCAGTATGCAGGATATCAGTAATGACATGAATGCACAATTACATGTAATGATCCACAATATGGATCTTTTTCAACCGATACCGATAATTACCTACTTCTCAGGGCCGATACCGATTAGACAACAGATCATTTCACATTTTTGTATTTTAAAAAAAGAAGTTAATAACCTGTATTATATGCACATCTCAGGGTAAGAAATGTTAAGATGTAGTGAGCAAAGATGGGTGATTTGATTTTCAATAGCTCTGATCCAACCAAATCTAACTGACATCACTGTTGTTGACACAACAAATACAAAGAACAGCTCTGACTCTTCAAATGTTCTTTCATTTTTATCAGTAAATTACATAAAGAAAATCTTTACAAGCATACAGTACTTTGGCTTTTAGAAAGGATTTTGCCTAATAATTCAAATAATATGCTTTGACATAATCTGTCAAATCATACATGTCAATGTATTAAATGCTCAATATAAAAATAAAGGCTTTTATAGAACCGAAAGCCTATAGGGGCATGATTTGCAAAAACATCACAATGACAAAATGCATAATAATAGACTGTTATGCTTAGTAAAGAAATAAGAAAAAGGTTTGGGGGGCAGCTATGCTACTTTAGGTGCATGTGATGAGGTAGGTTTTTCTATACCTTGGCTTTCAAAGAACATAAAGCTCGTCAAATGTTTTGCATATGAAATAAAAAATAAATTAAATGCACAGACATGATATATGAAATCAGGCATGTTAATGTATTAACACAAGCAATTTGACAATGTCTTATTGGCTCTAGTTAACTGGAATAATTATCAGAATAATACATAATAAAATAAATGTACTATTATGGATAACTTAAAGGCCCGATATATATTGTGCATCTCTAAACACAATATCTTGCAGTGTGCAGCCACTGTAGAGTCTCAGACAAATACCTACATAAATATGTTCATATTTTATATTATGTTCAATTATATATAATATATAAATATTTTCCTCTGCACTTAGCAGGATCACATGTTGAATATATAGTGAAAATAAGCATTTCCATATTCCTTTTCTATGAAGGACAGAGAACTCATCATCTGTTAACCCACAAATCTCATAATATACTAACACAGTCCTTTAGCACCAGAATAAATGACTGTAAACTCAATGCTTCCCTACGTCGTCTTTTTGATGAAGCCTTTTTATGAAAGATGTCTGTCTCACGGTGAAAATGAACACATTTATGGAGGGACAAGTGATTACTAAACAATGCAATAATTGTGAGAATGAATTCAAATTGCCTTGGCTGTTTCAGTCATCACATCTGAGCCCATCCAAAACCAATTCTGGACGAGTGCCTGAAACAATATTTTATACTATCAACAAAACATCTGCTGATGCATATATAGTGGAAGAAATGTGCTCCATCGCTTCAATACAGAATTTCACAACCTAACATGAGCAAATTGAAAATCTAGTTAGTTGTGGTGTAGCCCCCCAGAAGACATTTTATATTATTAAAATGTTTGATTAATTTCTAAAGTAAAGACAGACTGTACAGAAGTGCTTATAAGTAGGAGATGTATGCTTTCTTTTGTCTTTTTAGAGTCACAATTGCGCATATCCCAAGAACACACCTGCACTGCTCGCTCACTGCTCAACACCCTAGGGAGAGGAAAAAAGCACAGTGCACTATTTTTAGAGCAAAAACACAATTTAACAGCTTCCATTAGTGAATTCTCTGCTGCTGCTTAGCCAGCAAATGTTGACGTCCTACCAAATTCTCCAAGGCTAGCCATTTAAATTTTTGATTCTCATGGTTTTGTTGTTTTGCCATTGTCAGAAGTTTTAAATGTGTCTATTAGACATGCTCGGGGACCCGTGAGGTTTTGTCTAGAAGAGGTCTTAATCTCTCATTTGTGGCACAGCCTGTTGTTGTGGACTTGCTTCTCAGTCTGTTACCGAGCAGAGAATACAAACAGCCATCCATTTCACTGTCAGGAGCACAGGAACTGAAAACATTTTGCAAAAGTTTGGGAACTGAGACATTATTTTTCCATCTGTAGTGTGCAAAATCACAATCTTGTGCAAAGGCAATATCATTTTCAATAATAAATGTAGCTTTTTAATTGTTGTTAGTGTCATCAAAATTACAAGCAACTGATGGGGGTATTTTTCAGATTCCATCCACGTTGTGTTGCTCCTTACACTTTCTATTTGCAGTGCATGTTCAGTACATAAAAGCATAAATAGTGACTCACACTCATTTATAATAGCTGATTATCTACAGCAGCGGTCTCCAACCTTTTTGCACCACGAACCGGTTTCATGCAAGACACTTTTTCTACGGACTGGGGGGGGGGGGGGGGAGCAGGCATAACAAAACACACAATAAAGTGCAAAACATATAATTTGATTATTACATATATAATGTAAATGTAATTATTATTCTATTTGATATCATGCAATTTATTTATAATATTATTACATTGTAATATATATAATATAATACATAAAAATGTTTACAATAAATATTACCAACACAAAAAAAACAAAACTTTTTATTCTCTCTGTGCGGCCCGGTACCAAATGATCCACGGCCCGGCAGTGGTCCGCAGCCCGGTGGTTGGGGATCCCTGATCTACAGTATGTGCATTGTCATTTTAAGGAAGAATTCAGGCATTGTGTAGATATTTTAAAAACAATATTCTGTTGTGTTGTACTGTACATCTACATTCATTTAGACATTGCTCAAACTGTGCTCATTTTCTTTCTTGTTTATTAGAATTAATAAGAGACTTAATTGGCCTCTATCTTTTTTAGTGAAATAATTTATAAGAAGATGGTTTAAATACTTTTTTACACATTACAATGAGTATACCTTGCAGAGCCTGTCCTGGCCTTGAACTACATTTTTATCATTGGTTATTTCTTTCATATGGTAAGCATCAAACAGACAGCAAAACAGTCAAATGACAAAAGGAAATGTAAGCATGCAAGAAATAATTATTACCGATAAAGTAAAAAAAATGGAAATCACGGAACTGTAGGCACAAAGTCCATGACAGATGAGGTTGATTTTCAAATGCCCCAAGCCTTCTATCCCTTTAATTTGTTTTTTCCCATTAATAAGAGGTAATTTGGGGAGAAAGAAAAAACGTTTGAAGGAGGATCATTACAATTCTGATCAGAACCTCGCCGTTCTTTATGTAGCCTACACCTTTAACTGCAAAAACAACAAGAAAAATAAAATGTACTAAATCTAAATCTGTCCAATGCTTTTCACGAGGCAGCCTTCACTCATGTTCTGTGGAAATGGAATAGTGACTCAGTAGTTCTGTGCAGCGTTTGTATGGTTTCCTAACATTGACAATTCAATTATGTGTTCCATCTGCATCCTGGGATATAATCTGTCTCACATCATCAACAAAATTACAAAGAAAATATATGCATTCATTAATATTAATTCCAATTAAAATAAAAACAGCGCTCACTCCATGAGAATTAAAATGAAATCATGGTGATTTTTTTGGCGAATTGGTGTGTAGTGTGATAAATGGAGCTGCCCATGCACGGCAAACAGCAAGTGTTTTGAGGATATCATTATCAAATTGCAACAAGTCATACTTAACACGGGAACGCTACAGGCCTTTAATTAAGTCATTGCGAATCTCAGAGCGACAAAGTGACAGAAGTCGTTATGAACATTTACTCGGATAGACAACCTGAAGGCAACAGCTAGAACTTGTCATAAAAGGTATCAATCAAATTGACACTTTAACATAAAGCATGTGATCCTACTGTAACTGCTATTACTTTTACAGCACTAGGTCAGAAATGATATAGAAAATGTCAAAGAAACATACATCTTCCCAGCTCCTATTAGTGACCCATGTGCAGAAACATTCCTAACCACTGTGAAAAGGTCAGTGCACTAAATCAACATTGACTTCTCATAGTTTTTTGTTTTTTTTACGCTTGTTTTCAATTAGCTTGTTAAGCAGCTCAATAATAATTTAATTTTGTATTCAATTAATACGTATGATAAAATCCTGATGGATAATTAAAAGCTAATCCCGCATCCATTCAGTGTGGAGAGTTTTTGTTGGCCTCGGTGCGGCACTTGGAAGTTTTGCACAATTTAATGACATTCAGCTGAGCCTATTATCTTTATGCTTACACATTATCGCCGCCTGTTAGCAATGATCTGTAGCGATAGGGGAGTTGGAGAAAGGGATGCTTTATGTATCCTAAAGCTCATTAAAATGAGTTATGATCTCCTCCTGGTTGACAGGGCGCTCCTTGACATGCCACTATTGGTTTCAAGAAGTTGTATTGTGAATTCTGTAAGACTCTGATTTACAACAGCCGGCACGTTATTTATCATTATGACATATTGCAACATAGATTGTAAAAAAAACTACAATATCGCATCCAGTTCATAACAAGATATTTTTTTTCTTCCTCTTTAAACTAAAACTCTATATTGCTGTATTGGTCTTGACTTGAGGTGCATATTAAAACTGCACCACTGATAGTAATTGAGATATTGAACTCTATGAACATTTCTATGGGCCAGCTTTTGTATTGACACCTGCAACCACAGTGGAAGAATCATTTCATCTTTCAAAAAAGTAGTTTGTGTATACTCATTTAACTCTATGATGCCCATGTCTATAATACATTATAGACATACTTATAGTGCATTACAGGCTAGCACTGTATAATTATAGTTATAAGCACTCATACATATTCATAATGCTTCATAGCAATGATCATAACACATTATAAAGCATTTTAGAATGATTTGATATGTATATATATATATATATATATATATATATATTTATAGTTAGATATATATCAAGTATCATAATAGTTCTTCATAATTGCTGGTCACTTGCTGGCATTTTAAGTTATTGATATTTTTGAAACAATGACCACTTATAGTGACTTATAACCAGCTTGAAATGTATTATATCGGCCTATACCTCTGAAAATATTGTAATGAAACATTATTTCACTTCAAGCAACCAATGGCCACTTGAGTAATTTATACTCAAATTATAATGTGTCATAACAGGGATTATAATGCATTATAAAAAGATTATAATGTATTACAACTATAGGAATTATGAGCCTTGCAAAAAATTGCGATTATAAAGTAATATGATACTTGACTTTATAAGACATTATACAATGCTTTATTATGTGGTATGAGTATTGCTATAAAGCATTATGAGCAATTATGAGTGCTTACGTTTATACAGAGCTACAAGAACTATAGAATATAACACATTATAAGTATGTTTATAATGCATTGTAAACAGAGGTGTCATTGAAAGGGTTACCAATCTCCATGTTTGTCTCGCTTAACATTACAACACTAGTTTTCTGTTTTTCAGCATTGGAGGTGTTGCTCATATTCACAAATGGTCATTAAATGTGCCAGGATCATGAGAATAAGACAGCATAATTTTGGGTAAATTGTTGCTTTGAGTGATACGCTTGAAAAATCTGAACATCCTATAGTTCCAGGGGTGGTAACAGAAATCATTCAACACCTGTTTGTTGGATTGCCAGTGATTAACTTCATCAAGGGCTATTGAGCATCTGTGTGCTGTCATAATTAGTTTAACTTTCCCAAGGCCTGTCAATGGTAAATGAGAGTCATTATGCCAAAATGCCCCTCTTCAAGGCTTGGCGCCTGGCTGCCTCAGCCCCTCTCTGTGCCTGTCTCGGTCTCTTTCACTGCCTCCTAGGTGGAGCTCACAGCTTGGCTGAATGAGACTCATTTTCAACTCTTCATGTGCAAATGCCTCTCTCGCTCTGTGAGAATGTTCTATGCATCCTAATTTGAGTCATTGCCTCATATATTTTCTTTCTCAAAAGTGTGCAGCTTTATTTGTCAAAGAAAAGGAGTTATTTTTGCAAGGATCTTTTTGGATTTCGTCACTGTTTTTCTTGGAATGGTTCTCCAACAGCTGTATTTACCCTATAGAATAGAAAGGCTGGTGCTCTTTCTAAATCAGGCTGTACTTCAGCTTAATCTACAGCTCATTATTAAAATTGAAATGTGGAGAACATAAAGTGGTGAGACACATAGTTTGTTTTTTTCTCATATCCTTACTGTGAGGTCAAATTGCAGCATCAGCTTTAAAAATGAGGGCAACCAGCTATGTTGTATGAATAGGGAAATAGAGAAGTATTTTTATTACCAGTTTCTTACCAGATTCTCTTAACTCCTTCGCTCATAGAAAAGTTACCTGAATGTTGCAAACAGTAAAGAGTAGAAGAGTAATACAGAGAGCAGTTGGGCAAAACAAAAATTCACTGAATTCAGGTGAAGAAGAACCTTATTTTAAGTCTTATTTTGTTGCAAATATCTGTTAATTAGCAGGAACATAATCACATTGAGAAGGTGAAAGCAGTGCTCTGTTTTCTTTAAATGTGAAAGTGCCATAAAAACAAAAATCAAAGAATAATCAAGATCGCAATATTGATCAAAAATTATTGTGATTATATTTTTTGGCCATAATTGTGCAGCCTGTAAGTGTTACCAAAACTAAGCATTTAAAAAATACAACAATGCAGAGAGAAACATTTCCCATTCGTGTTTATTTAATCACTTTGACGGTTTGAAATGGGTTATTGTGTTTAAATAATTTCATGAGAGCTTTCTCCGACAGCCTGTGGTTAGTTTCCACACAATCATCTCTTCAGAGATTTAAAGTAACACTTTCACAAAGAAATTTTCAACACGTATCCTCGTCAAAGGAAAGACATTTCCTCAGGACCGGAGGCAGGCACCCAGAGACACTCTTATGAACTCTCTAGGGCAGTACTTCCAGCAGGGAGGGCAATGAACTCATAAACTTTGGTGGGGAGGCATACCCATTTAATTTATTCCAAGTGAAGAATACCCCTCGAGCAAAACCCTAAATGAAGCGATGTCTACCATTTTGTCAAGGCAGTACGTCGCTGGCTTACTTCTACCTGCTTTGCCTTTTGGTCTTGCGCCTGATCGATCCCGCCAGTCGTCCACTGGAAAAAGAGTCGGCATGGTTTCCCCCCCCCCCCAGGCCAAGCCTCCTTTAGGCACCTTTCACGCTCTGCCTGGCCGTGTGCACACCTCTCTAATCAGGACTGGCGTGTTTTGCGGCTGCAGTGGGGATGGCTCTCTGAAACGATTAGGCCTAGGGACAGCTCCAGCTCTCTTCCCCTCTTCTCCACGCCACATCCCATCTTGAAAGCATTTCATCTGTGGCTAGGGGAAGGCTTATGTAGGGTCGGAGAGTGCCGGGTGAAAAGCAGCAGGTAATAGGCTGTGTAATGTGTTTGGGGGAGTAGTTTTAGTATTCACAGTTAGTGCTGACCTCTGGCAGGCTGAGCCACCCCCGCAGTAATTTCCTCTGAAAAGATGTAATTGAATTCATCAGGATGAGTAAACATATTATAAGTAGTGGTGAAAGATAACACTGTTGTGGATAGATCAAGGAAGGGGATAGTAGCTCCACGAGTAATTGGAAATAGACAAAGACAAACATGAGAAAAGAAAGTGTGAAGCACGAGGGGGAAACACGTTGCATTTATAGGTGCAGCTTTTATGCTTTTCACTTCACATCTTTCCTGATTTTAATTACAATGATTTTAAGTACAAGTGC
This sequence comes from Bovichtus diacanthus, assembly GCA_943590825.1. Lineage (NCBI taxonomy): Eukaryota > Metazoa > Chordata > Actinopteri > Perciformes > Bovichtidae > Bovichtus > Bovichtus diacanthus. Next base: position 3,741,463 of record CALSBV010010655.1, read on the forward strand.
TTCCTTTGACAAGCTGATCAAAAACCACCAACAAACATTTGAATTCTTGCGTTGGACATATCATCCCACTGAACTGAGTTTGAAACACTAACTAAAATGAAGCAAGTATAACAGGCACACATCCATTTTCTAACATTTTATACAGCTGATGTTTTCAGTCCAGACAATACAGACACAGAGCAGAGGGACGCGATGTAACCCTGAGCATCGTGCTCTGTAGCGAAATGTATTAAAATTATGTCCCAGAGGACCTTGTGTACAAGAGGTTCTAACATCGACCGCCATCTTCAAAATATTGAACATTGTCAGTCCAAGCGACTGCCGGGTGGTCGGGCAATTGTCTGTCAGTTATAAGGCAGTCCTCTGCCTCAGATTCTCTCTGGGTGATGGAGAGTCGGCTCATTGTGGCCATTCTCATCTGTCAAAGAGCCTTTAAAAAGAATACTCGCCCTTAAGAATGGATTACTGAGCAGGGAACAGCTGGAGCTCTGTTAGACCACGTCATTGATTGCTGGACTATAGCTTTTAGTGGTAAAAGCTGGTCCATGCATTTCTGACATTTCGTAGATGGTGGGTGAAATACATGGGGATGTGATGTTTAGTAGCTTCCTATTGATGGAGAAAAACGACTACTTTTGAAAAGGACATATTGTAACTAATTGCTGTGTTCTTTCACTTTACATTCCAACTTATGAAATAAAGACAGGTTGACATGAAATATCTGAAATATCTCAAAAGCTATACATAGATTGCCAAGTACACACAAAGCGGAAACCTCGGTCTGAAAAGAGAAGCCTTTAACTTGCATACTTTCTAATTGACAGCAGAAATCCACTAGTTGCATCAAGAAATTAGATTGTATAAAAGTCTATGAGAAAATTACTCTATATAAACTCTATTTCTCACTTGATTTATTACCTCAGTTAACATTTTCCTCATGAGTTTATGGTCTCAATAGCTAGTTTAAAGTGTTCTTCAATACAGCATGATGTTCATTTAATAAATTATGTTCCCATTTTGATTAAAATAGACAATAAAGCAACGTATGCTTTCGGGCATGGCTTGTGATTGACAGGGCGCTTCCACAGTATCCGGTCTTGGAGCTCTCACTGTTTTCGTCTTACAACTGTAACCCTTACACAGAGTGTTTTCAGTTCATAAAAAGGTAATTGTAACATTTTGGTTGCTTAAAAAAATCTTGTTCAGTGTTTATTTGTACTTTGCTTCATCCTCGTCACTTTGTGTCACTTCTTTTTCCAAAAAAAACAAGACGTCGATGACCAAAACGCCTGATTAATTCATTTTGGTACAGATATCCATGGTCGTAATGACTTTGGTGCTTGAGGAAAAGTCAGGGGATCACCATAGTCAGATGAAATTTTTTATTTCTCAAATGCCAGTTTGAGTAAATACCTGCAAAATTCACCGATGTTAGCATGTCAACACGCTAAACTAAGATGGTAAACACAGTAAAAAATGATACCCGCTAATTGTCAGCATGTTAGCATTGTCATTGTGAAAACAATTTGAATTTGTGTAGTTTCTTACTACCCTTATAGCATTTGTATTATGGCAGATTGACTTTATTGAAAAGGTCTGGCAGACCTGTAAAACAAAAAAAAAAATAATCAGCTGTAAAACTCTATTTAATTATTAATTACATTGCATGTTGTGGTTTTAATCTGTCATTTTGGTTTAAATCTTAGGCCGATATGATTGCATGGAAATGGATGGATGTGATGGATGGAAATAGATAGATTAATAATTGATAGTGCGTATTTCCAGGCGTGTGTGTGTGTGTGTGTGTGTGTGTGTGTGAATATATTGTCTATTGTTAAGCTGCACATCCTGCTTGCCTTCTTTTTTTTTTTGCCTGATTTCCCATTGGCCCACACTAAGGGCATAATCTATATGTAAATTATATAAATGGTAAATTGACTGCATTTATATAGCGCTTTTACAATCTTTGCAACAACTCAAAGCGTGTCCAAAACACATGTCAGCATTCACCCATTCATACGGAGGCAGAGGCTACCACACAAGGTGCCACATGCTCATCAGGAGCGATAAACATTCACATTGAACCACCGACCCTCTGATTGTTGGACGACCACTCTACCTCCTGAGCCACAGCCGCTTAAATGTAACTCGGCAGCTTGGCGGAGGAGCATGTATTCAATCCATGGCTGGGTGTGCTTCCAAGGATTAAGTCTGAATTATGGAGGCAAACAGAGAAAGGGAATTCTCACAGTAGGGGATGAACCTTGCCAAAGACCAGACCTTTTACGTCCTTTCATAGTACGTGCATGATAAACTGTAAGTATTCAGGAAGATGGTTGCGAATATGCCTGATGATTTATAATAATGATTTATAATACTCCTATAAAGCCAAAAATGTATCTAAAATCATTCCTTTGATGGACGACAGTGAGCCATCAATGGTAAATTTGGGATAAATTCACTGGAATCCAAATAACATCAAGCCTATAAACTCTGTATTCTTATGTTAATGTAAATATGCTCATAATAAAAATTGAAGTTAACATTGTTACAGTAAGATATGTTAAGTGTTTGAGCCATGTAAACATCTTACATTTTACCATAACATATAGAGTTGATTGGTTTATTTGAATAATAGAGAGACATGAATCTAGAGTGTATTTAAAGTCGGATTTTTCCCGTGTAGCTGATCTTGATGCACATGTGGACGTACTGAACCAATTTTATATTGTGTTATTACATTCCCGTTCATACATGATTCAGTACACATGATGTAAGTATATGTAGGATCAGGCCTGGAGGGTGAATTCCCTCGGCAGCTTTGTGGAATCACAAATGCCTCTTGCATCATCCACATTTATGACCAAGAACATTTTTAATAAATATCATCTCCGCAAAAGTTTTGAACCCAATCTTGCAGACACTAAGCAGGAAATGGAGGTAGGAAAGTATTTTATATTTAGAAACTTTATTGTACTTGCAAAAAAAAAAAAAGAAAAAAAAAGGGAATTCACATGTAATCCAAAGGTAACAACAGGAAACAAACACATAGGCAGACAGGCAGATACAAACAGAAAGGGGACCCAGGGAAAAGTAAGGCAATCTGACAAAAACAGATTGTAATGAGGTGCAGCTGGTGAGGAAGGCTTCAGGTCACAAGGGCTGATGAGGAGATGAACCACAGGTGTGCAGGACAGAGGAACAACACCCGGTGGACAGGTGAGGCTACAGGCCTTTTCTTTCACAGAGACCTCTTGACATGTCACAGCCCATGTAAATAATAACATTAAAGATTGGCTAAATTTCAGCTGCTTCAGTTTCAGGGTCCTAGTGTTGTGCATTATGGCTCACTGTTATGGTTTACTTGGACACTTGAATAGAACAGAGCCATCATTATTTCTATCAGTAACACATGTGTTTTGAAGTTGGAATGTCTGCTGTCACGATCACTTTCTTGCCATTGGTTAAATGAGGAGATTGATAACAAATCTTAATGAGGGGCGAGTCCCCACACCCTGCGCAACAGCTTATCTGAAAAACCTCCAATCTACACAGTGGAATTGTGACATTCAGCTTTAATGAATTAAGAAAACGACAAAAGTAGCAAAGAATGAGGGACTGCCACAGGGTTACCAGCTAGCCTGGAGGTAATTAAATGCAGGCAAATATATTTAAGTTGCCTTAGTTACAAAAACCAAGATGAAGCATGGTTTGACTTCCAGGGAGATTTTTTGGATTTTAAGGTCCATGTCTGAGGTATTTTCTATATCTGTATCTTTTTGTCACAGCCAGAATTATAGTTTTAAACAAGATATTGATATTGTTATAACATTTAAGTTGCCTTAGTTTAGGGTTTACCATTTAATACAATTTATTTCCAATGTTGTGTGATGCCAGACAACTGCTTGTCATTGGCTCAAGTCATGGTAGATGAATCTGCCCCTAGTTTACAGGTAGTAACTGCGACTTTGTGTGCCGTTCCATTGTCCTTTTCATAGAAGGAGGTTATAAATTCCGACCTTTTGAGTTTTCTGAAACACAGAATAAAATGTAATGGTTTACCGCCTGGGGACCAGTTTTTTGTCTCCAAATGGTAAATGAGTCCCCATATTATTACTGTGCGAACTGATTCCCATTAACTTGATTAAAACAAGTTCACACACACACACACACAGAAAGAAGGAAAGGTAATACAGGCACAGGCGTCACCATGACATCAGTTTAACCTCTGGTGGAAATATCTGCGTACTGAACCGTCAGTTATTCAAGTCGTTGCTAATACATTTAAACATGCATCAACAAACTTAATAATGCAATGATTTAATTGATAATGATTAATCACGGCATGGATTTATATAAGTGAGCTAAACTGATGATAGTAAATGCTTCATCTGAAACCATCATTTCTCTGACAGCAATAAACTGACCTGGGGTTAAGCTGGAGTGGACATGCCCTCATGTTTGGGTCAATCATGGGACAATGTCTTTACTACAGCAGGGCAAGAACATCATGGACCGTCACAGGCCAATGCTACAACAATAAGAGCATAATCTCCATCCATCCCAGCATGTGTACTCTAGGGCAGAATCTACAAAAGGAAACAAATTTAGATCCAACTCGCTGTGAGGCACTGTGTCATGCCGTGCTGCCTTGAAATGCGGCAGTTTCAAAGAGCTGATGATTTTCTTTCTATTCTTATATTTAGAACAAGAGCCTCCATGCATCTGCCCCTAATAGAGTGTATATTGTAATCACTACTGGTTTTAAGATGCAGTCTGAATAGAACCAAAGAAAGCTGCTCTGATTTATCCTTTTCAGCAGATGAGCTCTAAGCTGGCCTCCCGTGTTTCTTATTCCCTGCCCCTACAACATGAGTTGCATCATAAACACATCTCTGGTTGCTTTTAGTGGATCCTGTCCTGCAGGAACAAAAAAAACAAAACAGATGTTTATCAACAAGCAGCCTACGGAAAAGCAGAGAAAATATTCTGTGCAAGATCATCTGGGGGCATTTTTTCTTTTTTTTTGAGCAAGTGTCCATGCTGCTACAATCCACTCTCGCGCTTCTTGAGTTTTCCTCCATTTCTAGTTCTGTACTGTGAATGAAATGTTCTGCTACATCCTGTGCTTTTCACGAGGACAAAATGAGTGAATTTGCGACGCGTGAGGACAGCTGTTGAAACAATGAGTGGGTTACACTCTCCAGTATACAGTGTCTGTCGCTTTTTATCTCTGCACGCTGGGTGACGACGATTTTTTCGTGGCGCCGGTTGTTTTCAAAAATGCGTTTCTCATTTAGAGTAAGACTGAGGGAGCATGTACAGCATTTAAGTTGCAGATCTCACATCGAGAGGAGTTGAACACCTTCAATGAGATTACAGCTGTGAGGGTATAGCCTGTGTTTTCACGGCAAGAATTGTGCATCGGCTCGACTAAGGTAGCAGGTTATAAACAATTTGACAAGGAGGGTGTGAAAGTGAGAGCAGAGTTACAGAGACAGAGAGAGAAATGAAAGCAAAGTAGAGGGGAATCTTCTCCCCTTCTACTTATATTAGGGAAAACATTATATACACCACTTGGCCGATGCTTTTATCTAGAGTGCCTCGACAAAACCACGAGAGCATACGGGATCCAGCGGGGCTCAAAAGCCTACCCCTGAAAATGTTAATATTCATCAATGTTTTCTTTCGTAGCGCTTTAAGAGATCCTGAACGAACAAGTGTCTAGTTATTTCATGCCTAGGTGTACACAGTGAGGATGTCTATGCCAGTGACCTTCCTGCTCGAAGATGACGCGTTTGTGTTTGGTTGAACTTATTATACGTCCCTGTCAAAGTAGTCTCATCTAGCGAGTAAACAAATCTAGAAAAGGTTCTAGCAAAGCTGAAAAAAAAGAAAGAAATCTCATCACAAAAGTGTACCACTTGGCTCCAGTGCAATTACCTTCTGTAAATGAAGCTCATTCAGTCCTGTGAGTCGCTCACACTGTGCAGGCGCTTTGCACATACACTGTGTCAACAAAGCAGCATGGGCCTCTGTTTGGAAGGCGCAAGGCTGTTTACCTTTGTTGCTGTGTGGATTGATGAGGTGGTGGAGGCAGAAGCAGGGGCATGATGTGAATAGTTTGGAGTATTACTGTGGAAAGAGGTGTTTCCTCCTCGGAGGCGGTTAACTGAGTTTGACAAAGCTGTTTCTGCGGAGAGGCTGTAGGGATGCTCCCTGGCCCCGCTCCAGGAGCCCCGGCGCTGCATGTGGATGCACATTTGAGATGGTGATAAAAGGTAATGCAGAGACAGGAGGGAGGAGGCGGCTCCCAGTGACATAGTTTAAGTAGTTTAAGTCAGCCTATGGTGTGTTTAAATGTTTCAGTAGCATGGAGCAAATACAAAAAGCAAGATGAAGCATGGTTTGACTTCCAGGGAGCTTTATTGGATCTTAAGGTCCATGTCTGAGGTATTTTCTATATCTGTATCTTTTTGTCTCAGCCAGAATTATAGTTTTAGACAAGATATTGATATTGTTATAATTCCAAAGTACTACACAAAAAAAAAACTGACGACTAAAATTTGAAGGAGATCGCTTCATCCACCTCTGTTTATGCACATTTTCAATTGGCTCATAAGAAACTCTTGAGTGGACATGCCAAAAATTCTAAAATCTTGAAGTATTGCGAAGAAGTTTTTACGCTTGGCTGGGTTGGAGAAGTTGGAGTATCAATAAAAGCAAAATGCAACAAAGTGCAATGGAAACAGATTTAGCAAATAAATGATGACATACATGAAGCATGTGACTTCAACGCTGAGGAGACAAAAAAAACCTGGCAGATTAAAACATTCTCCTCATCGCTTAAAACAGATCTGATGTAACTTTCTTCACATTATTACATGAAAAAAAACACAAATGTTATATTTCCTTCCAGTTTTTCTACATTGTTTTTCACCCATTTGAGGTTTGACTGCCACTCTTTTAATTACATCATCTTATTTTGCCCTATTCTTCTGCAATGTTTTCTGTTTTCGGACTAGACAAATAGAATAACTCCTAATAATCACATAAAATCATTAGAATTTTCTTTTTCTGATCTCTCAATGTGGTTGAAATTTGCATTAGGCCTACATTTGGTGGAGATCTGGCTCTCGTCGACCCTGCTTTACTCTGGCATGTTGATTTCTACTTCTGTCCTCTGGCTGCAATATAGTCTCTTTGAATCTGTCTTTCTCTTGTTAGATTGTTGATCAATTCTGCTTTTGGTGTTTTTGGATTGCCCATTTGGATGGCATATAGCCATCCCTATGGCTTTTATAGGGGACAAACCACTATGTGATTTCTACACAGCTCCCACTGCCAAGCAAATTGGATTAAACGTCTGCTGTGATTTTGGAGTCACTTTATTCCGCAGCCTTTCCTTTCATTGTCTGCGTGTGCACTCTCTATCTAGGCATGGCCTTGCCATTAGACAGGGTACTCTGTGCTCTCTCTCCCCATTTTTAACTCAAACTTAACTACAGACTTCATATTTATTGCACTCAATTGTAAATGAAAGTAGAGCTAAGAGAAAGGTTTGACGCCAACTAGATTTGCCAAACCAATGGGATTTGCAAGCTCACATTTCATTTCACAGCACAAGCCAGTCTGTCCAAAGTGATTATGAAAGCAAATATGAGGACAAATACGAAGACGCAAGTTCAAACAGATTCTAAAGGGTTTTTTTTTTCCACTCATTTGCCCCTACATGCCAACGCTTACAAAAGGGCTGAATCTAATCTACATTAGATGGTCACAGTTTCTGAAACAAGTCAAAATTATTGTTTTTAATGTATATTTGTGGCTATAAAATAGTCAAACGATGACCATGGCAACTAACAAAATTAAACATACTGTATTATCTGGGTAATAAACATTATTATATTATTTTTGCATTTATGTTTGAAACCGAAGTATCAACAAAACTATGAGTTGTCATAACTTTATTACAAGAATAGATTTAGTTTTCATCGACTTCCTCTCAGAGTATTATGCCCCTTTATTGTTTTTTTAATAAGATAAGATAAGAACAGGCTCATTTTGTCTTTTGTTGCTACCTCAGTCTTCATACAGAAAATTGATTAGCTTTCTTAAGAAGCAGCAAATGCATAATAATCTAGCCTTTTATCGATAAATGACTTCAGTATTTGATTAACATCTTCAGCATTTATCTTAAATTGAAACTATAGTGAACATAGAAAATGTAACACAGCTACCAAAAGCTTTAGATTCTCTGACTTTACAATTTATAAACTCTCTATATTATTGTGACCAAAAACAGGTCCAAGACAATTATTGACCAAGGCACACACTGACAGAAGGAGCACAGAGGTGTCATATTCCCCCTTTTCATTGACTCATGAATGGATCCTGAGAACAGAAGTGTTTTAATGGATCCTTGGGGAAGAAAAATTTAGTTGTTTCCATGGTAATATGGGTGAGGATTGTTCGCTTGCAGTGAGTAATCCCACAAAGAAACTTTCCTTGAAATAAGGTGAATACAGACAATCGCAATATCAGTAGGGAAGCCTCAGTCCTTCAATTTAGTAATTTCATCAAGGCTGAAAAATAGAGTGAAATAATAATGATAATAATCCACCTCAAAATGAAGTCTGTAATGATTGTTGGTATTGGAGTGGCACAAGAGAAAAGGGTCAATGCAGGAACACACATGCACACACTAACAGACAGCTCTGCCATTACGCAAATGGATCTTGAAAGGCACTTCAGTGTGTTTGCGCTTTGTCTCGGGCCGTCTGAGGATTTGGTGAGCTCGAAGACAAACCGCCCCTTGATCTGAAAGCCTAGAATCACGTAGAAGATAGATCAAAGCCTGTGCCTTCACCCCGAGATGCTTCCGTTAGAGTCGGAGGGAGATTGAGCGAAGGAAGGGGAGATAAAGGAGGACAAAGTTTGTGCGTGTGTGCCTGTGTACTCAGTGTGTGTAATTAGGGTGGGTTTCTGGTAAATGTGTAGGAAGGGAGATGGATTGGCTGAGAAGAGCCGCAGAAGAAAATCCTTCCGACTGGGTCTGGCATCAGCCTCGGACACAAAAGTGCCACGGCCCCATCTGATACCATGAGACAAAATAGGGCCAGCTAAATGAGGTGTGGATTGGTAGCAAGGACTGGAAAACGTAGCATTATCAAAAGTAAGTGGAGTGGGGAGTTATGTTCCTCACTCATGTGAATGTGGATTAAAAACAGACATTACATTGCATTTTAAGATCTTGAATTTGAAGGTATTTAGCTGTATCAGCACTAAAAAGGTTGCAGTGCATTTTTGAATGAGAACTCAACTTTTCAGCGCTGTGGAAAAAAACCCCAGTTGGCGCAGATTGAGACTACATTCAATAAAGCATTCAGACCCTCATAGGTTCTTGGCTGTGTTCTGTTTTCAGTTAATGATTAAGCAGAAAGCTGTCCTTCTGGCTTTTTATTTGAAACACTTCCTGTGAGAGAAGATTCTTAAATGAATTATGTTTGCCTAATGAATAATTAAGTCAGGGGAAAGATAATTTGGTGTTACGCAGCGAGCCAGACCATTGTGCATGTAGAGGAACCGGTGCTCTGTGTGCCTGGATGATTTCACATTGGGAGTGTGAAATGAGAATTAGCAAACAGTTTGCCTCCTGTTCCATTCTTCACCATGACTAAAACATCACTGCTGATTATGTCTTGACAAGTGTCAATACTGCACGCCTGTTTGTTAACTGTACCAGAGACAGGTTGCTTATGAGGTTCCATTGTTGTGGTTTTTAAATTATGGAGTGTTATTGATTCACGCTTTGAATGAAAGCAGATAACCAATGCTATTCAGGGAGTATTGTCGCATAAGTTAAAAAGAAATTGAACTACAGCCTTAATGACAGGAGGCATAAACAAACGTTAATAGCTTGTCTTCTGTGGAGGGAGACGCAGAGGATAGAGATTAAGCCATGAGAGAAGACATATAATTATCTAAGTCACGCTAGTAGTTTTCTCTCAAAACGAAGGTCTTGTTCCTATTAAACAACCCTATTTATTTATTTCTATACATATATAAAACCTTTTATTGAGAAAATTACAGTTTCTCTTTAATCCATTTAAGCATGGTCCTTCACAATCACTGATAGCTGAGAGGCCTTCACTCAGTCTCTCATTGGCAAAATGAAACCCCAATTGACATAGTTATTATTTACTAAAGGTTATAAATGATTTGTTTTTTTATGCATTAGATTTCTACGTTAGGTAACTATGGGCCCATTCCTATTATAAAAAATACTGATTCTAATTTGTTTTTGGGAGGAGCATAGGACTATATCATAATTCCCACAGTTGTAATACCTTTTTCCCCCAAAATGCATTATGTAATGAAATTCACTATAAGTGGTCTTTGCTTATTTAAATAAAAATGTAATTAAAATATAATTGAATCTGAACTTTCACTGAGTGACCAGAAATGATGAAATACTTTGATACTTGAACTTAATAATCATATTACATTATAAAGCATTTTTATAATGAATTATAAAATGCTTCGTAATGTGTTATGATTATTGTTATAAAGCATTATGAAAATATACAAGTGCTCGTAACTCGGGCGCTACAAGCAGATTATAATGCATTGTAAGTATGTTTGTAATGCATTATAGACATGGGCGTTGTTACATTGCCCTGGTGTTTCTTTTTATTGAACTCAACTGTGTTTGTGTGTCTTCTCACTAATAAACACACCTCACTTAGATACACCGAAACAGGACAAACACTGCAGACAGTTTCAGTTTAGCTGCCCACAGTGATTTATAGGCTCTATGAGTCAGTCACAGAGAAAGAGGGACACGCATACACACACAAAACCCCCCTTTCTATCTCCTTGTCTCTTCCTCTCCCCCTCTTTGTCCCTCCCTGGTTATAAAGACTTGCCAAGAAATCATTGGCTCAACAGGGAAAGGGCAAATCCTCTTCAGCCAATTTAAATTCTCCTGAGCACATGGTGCCGACTATTCCAAATTAATTAATAGACATGTCATGAATAAAAAACACTTTGATTATGAAAAGAGGTTGCCCTATGCCTCCTTTTAGGCTTGTCATTAGTATGAGGACACATGTGGTGAATAGCTGGAGTGTTGGTACCAGCAGCCCGAGACAGCCGCAGATGCCCCCTCTAGATTATATTTGTTTCGCTCCATGTTTTATTCAGGGCTGGCTGCATGGACCCAATGCCACAGTCTCTGATTAGCTATACCTACGGTATGTACCAACAGGAGAGCCAGGGCCAGCAGGAGCAGGAGGGCAAGGCCTCTTCAAAGGGCAGGAACACAAAGACATGTGACCCTGGAGCCCTCACTCACACTCCCAGTACACTCCATCAACCACTACCCTGCTGCTCTCTTTATCAAAGTGACATACAGCACAGATCTTCCTACAGCACCACTATAACATGCACTTGCTCGGTTTTATTTATGTGGCTGCCCTGCACTGTGAGCATGTGGCAGCACATTCAGCAGTACTCCTGAGGTTGGACATACTACATCAGTTCTTCTTAGAAAGTGGGAAGAAGTAGTTCGTCCATGATGACCAAATTATTTATTATTTTGATTTGGTTTATATTATGTTCATGCTGACACACTAACTGCTTTTTTCATTCATGATTAACAAATAAATTGAATGGATTACAAATTAACATTCACAAATCATTTGTAAATAAATTATCAATAATTTCCAAATGTATATAAATGATTCGTGTGTTGTGTGTTGTGTGTGTGAAAGGTGATGTGTGCTCACCTCTATAATGCATTATAAACACACTTATGATCTGCTTATAGCACTGTATAGTTATAGTTATAAGCACTTTATAAAAATAATCATAACACATTATAAAGCCTTTTAAAATGACAAATAAGGTACATTTTTATAATACTTCATAACTGCTGGTCACTCACTGGCATTTTAGATTTAATGATATTTTTATAGCAAACAATGACCACTTATAGTGACTTATAACCAGCTTGTTATGTATTATATCTGCCTATACCAGTTAATGTGTTTATAAAAAGATTATAATGTATTACAACAATGACAGTTATAATACACTATGATGAAAAGAAATGTCCATAAGTAACCAGACATTTTTTGTAAGTACCGTAATTTCCGGACTACACAGCGCACCTGAATATAAGCCGCAACCACTGAATTTTTAAAAAATATGTATTTTGTACATAAATAAGCCGCACATGTCTATAAGCCGCAGGTGCCTACCGGTACATTGAAACAAATGAACTTTACACAGGCTTTTAAACGAAACACGGCTTGTAACAAAAATAAATAGGCTTTTAAACGAAACACGGCTTGTAACAAAAATAAAAAAAATAGCAGTAAACAGTAGCCTACCAAGAAAGTCATTGGTCATATCTTCCTGCTCCTCTGCACTGAAACCACTGAAGTCATCTCCTTCGGTGTCGGAGTTGAATAGCCTCAGAATTGCTTCATTCGATGTTGGCTCGTTTTCATTGTCGCTCTCGTCACTTTCATCCGGAGGCAAATTCCCCGCTGAGCTCATGCTGCCCTCTTCAACACGCAGCACGCTTTCTCCGTGTCTTTTCCATGATGACGGTGACAAAATGACCGTAATCACAATCGTGACCATTTATAATGTCCGCTGTTTAAAATGTCCGCGGTTCATAATGTCCGCTGTTTA
>CALSBV010010655.1:3754174-3805426 GCA_943590825.1 Bovichtus diacanthus
GTCCGCTGTTTAAAATGTCCGCGGTTCATAATGTCCGCTGTTTAAAACGTCCGCTGTTTAAAATGTCCGCTGTTCATAATGTCCGCTGTTTAAAATGTCCGCTGTTCATAATGTCCGCTGCTGAAGACATTCCAAGAACTAATAATGCAATTGAAGGTTGGCATAATGTTTTTAGAGGTTCATTTGGTACACTGAATGAAACACCGAGAAATTTCGTAAAAAGGTTAATTACCGTAATGAATGGGAAGTTTGAGCGCGCTCGATTTACGTCACATTATGCGACGGTGCTCAGTTTTTTGGCGACATGAAGCTTGTGAAAGCGGGAAAAATCCATAATTTACCCGCATCATTGTATAAACCGCGAGGTTCAAAGTGTGGGAAAAAAGTAGCGGCTTATAGTCCGGAAATTACGGTATTATGATACTTGACCTTATAAGTCTTTATAAAATGCTTTATGATTATTGCTATAAATCATTATGTATATGTATGAGTGCTTATGCCTATAATTATACAGTGCTATAAGCAGATTATAACGCATTATACGTATGATTGTAATGCATTATAGACATGGGCATCATAGAAAGTGTTACCCATTTGTTTTTAAGTCAAATAATAGTTTCATTTATTTATTTTTTTTCCCATTTCTAAAATACTTTAAAAATACTTTTACTAAAACTTTTATAATTATTTAAAAGTAATCATGGCACAGTAGAGAAAGTTTGGTTGGGATAATAGTTTCCACAGGGGATCTCACATCACACATGGCTATGCACAGTTAAGAATGGATGACACATATGTTGGAGCTGTTAGTGTTACACTCGGCTGCTTTATTGATCCTGTGGTACTAGTGCAGCATCTCGGAGATAAACATGGTCTCCAAGCAGTTATAGATGGCTCTGTGGTGCCTTATGTTACACAGCAAAGAGGTTCTGGCTGTCAACATGTGGTCTTCTCAACCCAGCTGATTCGTCCCAAAGGGGAGCCAGACCCCCTGCAGGAGCCATCTGTATCCCCGACATGGCTATCCATCATCCTCACTGCAGCGCTCAATTTAGGGTTCTTGCACAGACAGCTTCAGGCAGCAGTGAACAGCTTTACATGTACGCGTTGGTAATGAGAGCCCTAGAAACCTGGCTAGTGGCTCTCAAAGCCAGCCTTAGGGCTGAAGAGAATCAATGAGTCAATCCCTGAGGCTAAACCCACGCCCATCTTTCAGGCTTGTTCCAAATGTTGGTTTCTCCTCTGAATGTCTCATTGTGGAAACAGCAAGAGTAAATTAAGTGAAGAAGAAGTGATTGGTGTGTCGGGTAACATACAGCTGGGGCTTCTAGGTCAGTGATTTTCAAACAGGGAGTGCTACAGGGTCCCTTAAAGGGTTCACAGGAAGATTAATTCCACTGTTCCTCCATTCAGTAGATTTCTTTATTTTCACGCACATAATCTAACAAAAGAAATCTCTGGTGCAGAGACCCCATAGTCTTTTTCCTTTATCAAATAGAAATGTTATCCTCATAGGCATATGCAGCAGTATTACCAGAAGCGGAAACAACAGGAAATTCCTGCTTTAAGCAACCCTGAAACTGTATGTATTTTTTGCCCTGTGGCCCTGGATGCAACAAATTGAACAACAACACTGGTCTAAACATCCATTAGTGCTCTTGAGTATTTTGATCATAGTTTACTTCTCCTCCAGGCACCCCAGCATTATATTTACTGCGCTAATGGTTGATGTTGCTGTAGATTCCATAGGAAGATTACATTTTATTTTACCAGCTGTGTTGACTTAAAGCTCACATTCATTTACATCCTTGGGGCAAAAGTGGTAGGAAAGAAGGGTTATATGCAATTCATAAAATTGCGTTCACTCGCGCTCGAGGGCTTGCCTGCTGCAACCACAGGAAAGTGCTTTTAATTAATTTTCACAGCTTAGACTTTCCAAGCAACCTGCAGTCACAAGCCTGCTTCCTTAACCCTACAGGCTACCACTGCCCCATTGCTAGGAAACACATACATTTACGTCAAACTATAACCTTGCCTTTAAGGCTGTGCAGAAACAAGAAACCTTTTGCAGAGTCTCAGAGAACTCATGCCACGGTTGAGGGTTGTTATCTTTTACAATCGTCCAAGTTGTATTTGGTGTCGCACTGAGAATGTGTTTATCCTAATGGCTCTCTGAGCCACTGCATCTCTAAATTCCTGTGGAAGCTTGTATCAGACACATTCTAGCATTGCCTGGATTCAAAGTCGTCAGTGGTGCGTTCATGATCTCTCCAGCAGGTTGAGTAAGTGGAATCCATTTTGTGTCAGTTAATTTAATCAGGCTCAGCTGACTGCTGCATGCTGACGGTGCTTTCAAAGGCAGTGGGTGCTTGGAGAGAGAAGATAGAGGAAGGATCCTCCTTACGGGGGGGCGGGGGGTGAAATGTCATAGCACCCACTGCCATGGCCAGATGAGGCCGCGTTACACACCAACTTGGCGGCTCAAGACATGATAGTTGCGGCTTATCATATGTAAGCTCGGGGAAGGAGGACAGTGGGCATTCCCGCATTTTATGTTGTCGCATTGAGTCCACATCTCTACATTACAAATCTCGTTTTTCATGCTGGTGTGCTGAGCTCTCACGCAGTTTCTCAATAATCACATGGGCTGGATGGCTACACATCTAAATCCCTCTCCTACAGGTTCCCAATTCCACATGAGACTTGTTGTGATGTTTTCTGAACCACATACACAAAGTGTAAGCAGTAATCAACCATGAGAGTGCTGCATGAAGGCATGGCCAGACAGGCATAATACCTAATCATCTTTCCGTCCCCAAAATCAGTCTGTCCATGTTGCACATTACTGCAACCACCGGTGAGCTTCCACCAAGGAAACTTAAATGATAAAGTGGAAGATTTGGAGAATAAGTAAAACCTGGTACCTTGAAACCTTAAATCACATAGGTGAATAGCATCAGCTTACTTTGCACAAATTTTTTCTTACTTGATAACTTCGTGATCCTTGGGGAGTGTGAGGTGAAGTAAACATAAACCTCTTGTGCCTGCAGTCATTGCATAAACATGGACATGCCTTTATCACAGTTTATTGGAAGAATAATCTGACCTCTGAGTTTGAAAATAAATCAAATAAAGTCAGGTTTGGTTCCATATCTAGACACTACTGCTTTAACTCAAGCAGTGTGTCAATGCGTTTGTCTGCCTTTAAGTAAACCACAGTGACTATATCACTCCACTGCATTTTGGGGTACTTATGCTGCGTTCCAGACACCTTGGAACTCCAACATTTAGTACCTCTTTCTAAAAAAAGGAGTTCCTACTTGTGAACTCAACAAATCCATCTAACCCGACTTCATGAAGAGGTTGTTCTCTTACATCACACAACAATGGAAGCACATATTGTAAATGGGAAACCATCAACTAAGGCAACGTAGAATATATTTGCCTGTATTTAATTAAAATAATACATACTATCTTATAGTAAAACCTGTTCAGCATGTAAATTGATGCCAAAATATATGTTGCCAACGTTATTACGTAGCTGGTTACGTTAGACCTTCTCTGAAAGTTATCTTCTTTGCATAAAAGTTATTCTGGAAAACATTAAAAATGGCCCAAAAAATGTGGAGGCTGCACTTCACCTTTGTTAGTTTGTCAAGGTTTTTGGTTATGTTTGCCAGCATGCACCTGGATCGCTTGGAGGTCACAAGGGGGGAATTTGAAGTGGGAAAATTCCGAACTCCCGAGTTGTCAGGAACGCAGAATGCAAAGTGATACAAAAAATTAAATAGATTTTTGAGAAAATAACCCAGGGGCTTTATGTGTGCAAAACATGACTTTGCCCTAATCTGTTCTACTGGAAACTTCTAGGTTTGCTGCCGGTACCAATAGTGGTAGATACAGTAGGTGGGGGTAGATACAGTAGGACGGTTTGCTGTGGAGTGCTTTGAAATCAGTTCTAATGGATTTTTATCACCTTGTTCACAAGATTTGTGTGTTGATATTTTTGTTTCTATTCTTAGACATCAAGCCTCCAAAGGGGGCCCTTGCTTTATTTTGATCACACAAGAATGTATCCTGAGTTTTTCCAGTAATGATCCCCATCCTCCCTATCTGCGAGATTGGCAGCAAGACTCCCTGTAGACAAATGGCTACAGTGTCTGGATTTATGGGGAACGTCTCAACAATGCAGATGTATGGAAAGCTTTACTTAAAGCATTAATCATACCTTGAGAGTTCTGCTTCAAAGCATCAGCTCTCCTTTAAAGGAAAATGCTAGAAGTTATGTGCTCAGCTTGATCAATTCTGCTGAATGTTTTGCCATTACCGGTAATTGCTCAACACTGAGTTACAATATACTTTAGCTGCTCACGGGACCATTTTGAAACTGAAAGTCATTTCAAAATGATCAGCGCTCTCTTTTTTAAATACTGGAACTATCATCTCTCAGACTGCTTTAATATTAGCCACCAATTTCTTACACCAGCTAAATGCAGGCATTCTGAATTTCTGCAAGATGTTTGCTCTCACACTCACACCTCGTGGGTGTATGTGTATTCATTCAGGGTATGTCTGAGTCTTGGAACGTGTGTCTTGTTCACGGCACGCAGTTGAGCATGTGGCCGAAGGACTGTCACTAATAACAGAAATTACATTTCTGTAGATTAACATATAGAGATTGCAGGGTGTGAAATTGACTTGAGGCTGTGAAATTAAAGGCAATGCTCACTGAGGTGATATTTCCGGTTGCATTCTGCACTGTACGTGTGTACACTGCAATTCAATTAGTGCCCTTGATCATCTTCTTTAGCAAGTCTGATGTGGTGTGACTTTGCGATCCAGGCGGTGAGACACCGGCTCAATCTCGGAGAGATGTTTGATTTATTTGTTCATTAGGAACTCTCTCTGCAGACTCAGACCTCTCATCAATCCCTGTTCACCCTCAACAAGCACAATCAACTGACGTTCCATTTCATAGCCAAAGGGAAATAAGATAAACATTGCCATGCATCATAACCATTGATAAGGCCGTCCCCCTGCCAAAAATTTCAACTAACTCGTAGCGTGGTAATCCCATCTAAAGTGGATTAAATATTAAATAGTTTGGCGTGTGTGAGGAAGGAGAGCAGGCTAGTGAAATGCCAGGAGGATTAAGTCAGAGCGGATATAGTGCAGCAGTGGTAGCATGGTACCCTAGAGTTGCTGTTTCTCAATAATAGAAATGTCAGGAAGGGGAAAGAGGAATGGAAAGGGGTGAGGGGGGATGTCCTGACCGCAGGAGTTAGAAATCACAGCTCGTGAAGAATTCATCATTACTACTTCCCACTCATGTCAGCTTTAAAATGGCATTAACCTTTGCTGCTGAGGAAAGTCACACTGAAAGTCAACTTTGTTTAGAACAAAAGTACATGATTATTGGAGGTCAGTGTAATGCAGTCCCTCCGAATGTAATCAAATTTTTCATTAAGCCTTTACAACCAGGCGCGCGCACACAAACACACACTTTTTCTTACCAAATGTGGAAATCCATAGTGAACTGTTAATAGGCAATTGAGTTCAGTGAAACAAACATTAAAACAACCTTGCCTTGAGGAGGAAGTGTTATTCATATCCATTTTCATGCTTTTTATTTTGTAATGTTTTATCTCTCCCTGAGCGATCACTTTGTCAGCATCAGTAATGCCTATAAATCCTACTGTGGAGGAGATTAGTCTGTGAGATGTGCTGCTGCCTGCAGTAATTAAAATTCTGCTGGATGGCCAGGGTTTCTCCTGCCATCATCTCCACCAAACATCGTTCACTGTCTGTCTTACTAACTCCCTTTGTCCTTTTGTCCCTCTCAATAGTTTTAATCAATTACAATACATTTCAGGCCTGATAACAGTACTCCTTCGCGCTTAAGTGGATGATAAGCGTGAAGAACAAAGGGCCTTTTTGAGAAAATATAACTACAGATTGTCAAAGACAGACATCTGCTTCTGTGGCTGTAAATCTTATCTCAGATCATGGCTATGCCAGAGTATGGTATTATCTGAAAAAGAAAAAATACCAGACTTCTTTCCTTTTTGCGGCTATTTAAAGCAAAAAATGTGACAGAGAATGCTGATGCGTGATAAAGGTTGTGCAAGATATATTTAAATTCTTAACAAAGCAAGTTCAAACACAGAAAGTCCACTGACTCTTTATTTGACATTATAATTCAGTTTTTATACCAATTCTACTGCAGTTTACATGTTCTGATTGTTGCAAAATGTGGGTTTGTACAGTATGTTTATTTAGTGAATAATTTCTTAATCTAATCCAGACTTATTGGTAATTGCCGTCTTGATTGAGGCATACGGCCATCTGCTGTTGCTGTCTACAGCAGAACTGATCCTACAATCTACACCTGTCTGAGACTGGCTGTCTTGCTCAATAAACATGTATTTTATGACACTCTAGTTCATTGCCTGACAATTGTACTCAATCACAAATGAAATGAAATGCATTGTGCATCTCTTCGCAGCATCAGCAGTATGCAAAGTCAATGCAAATTTCCGTTCTCAATGTCTGACAAACAGCTTTATAATTTATCATTTTCACAACCAAACTTGTGACTCCTTCCATTTGGACTTCACTGCAGTGGAGCTAAAGAGAGACTTGCATGATCTATGGATGGCCTCCATCAATCTATCATCATTATGGCCATCTCAGGGGAAAGTGTGTCTTCATGTGATAAAGACACTTAACTCGACGTTCGACACTCATACTCCATATGTAACAAAGACCTTGACTTTTATTGCCACTGTAATTACTAATCTTACAGACACAAAATAAAGTACAACATGGTTTTAGCTGTATCAAAAATTATATCAGTGGGTGGCGTTAAATTAAACTATTTAATCGGCTGTTTCCCACCTCTGAGTTTGCTAAATCAAATCGACATGCTGCCCTACACACCTGCCTGAATGGGGAACACAATCTTTCTGGACAGACATTTTTGTTTCATTTCCATTAGTTACACATTGATATTTAAAGTAAAGTCTCTAATATAATGTGACCCACACTGGCTTTCCCTATGTCTTCAGAATGACAACATTCAAAGGAATAACAGGCATAAAAATACTGTAAAGCAATCAGTTTCTTATCTAAATCTGTCAGACGGCAATGCTGCCAACTCAGTGAAGCTCAGCAGTCTGCACTTTGAAAGATCTTTGATGACGCTAATCTACGCTGTTCGCAAGATGTGCAACCGACCGTATTTCAGATGGTATGAAATAGCACTTTCGTTCCTGTTTCTATTTCTTCTTGCTCTATTTTTGCCACTTGTTGCCTCAAATGTCAGCTGTTTATCTGCCTTATCCCTTCATTGAACCTTCCTCTGTGTCTGAGTTATACTGATTGGTCGATGTGCCCGTGTCTCATTTTTAAGTTCTCCACGGAAGTTATGAGTGGAACGCTGGAGTTTTAATCAACAACCTTCCCCGCTCAGTGGACACCTGATGTTGTTTATGGCTTCAGTGACCTTTTCTGGGCCATAAAACTCCTGTGCCAATCTCTGTGACGTCGTAGGGTCATCGCTTCATCAGTTATCTCTTTACTACAACAGCAACATGACCTAAACTCTCTGTCCTCCGCCATCAGGCAGAGAGAGATAGATGGTTTTATCTGTAAATGTAGCTATTGCAGTACACACGCTGACATAAATTTCCAGCTGATAAGAGGAGCACTTTACAAGCCAGGTGGCAGGTCATGGCTGCTGCCGTACCCCAATGCAGAATGTATTAGAGTCTGGCTTCCCAGTTTTATAAATAAGATAGTGATATATATTTGTTTATGGTGCAGAGCAAAATAACTGAAATGATGTCAATCTTAAATTTCAAATGATATGCAAAAGAAGGCATTTGTAGGACTTATTGTATGTTAAATATCCCAATCACAACTTCCCCTCCCTGGGTGAACCTTCTCACAAGTAGTTGATTGCCAGTCTGGCACTTTGCGACACGTCCCTCTTCCACAGACCTCGATCCAGGGAGTAGGCCATCAGCACTATTGACGCTAAGCTTGATAGATACCGAATGGCAGAGAGCATCGACTGAAGCAACTACTTTGCAGTGCAATGAGTGGCTGGTCGTCTGGCTTAGAAAAGTGCCTCAGAAAATCTTAAAATCGTCAAGCAGATACTCGAAAACCAGCTCCACAGGAGGTTTAATTAATCCCAAAGGGAAAAACAACAACTTTTACCAAGAAATCCTTTTACAAGAAAAAATATCTCGGGTGTGTAGGTGCAGAAAAATAAATCTTTATTTTATTATTCATGTCAACACAAGATTGATTAATAAATATGGGAACCAAGTGGACTTTAAGTTAATGTAGCTTTACTTTACTGTAGATTCATTATCCTTCTAGTCAACGCGGCACATTTGCATACACATGTTTTTAAATACATGAACTTAAAAAAAATTGCCTTAGAGGCAGAAGAACGTGTTTGTTTTGAGTCCCGAATACTGAAATAAGGGTGTTGAGGTGCTCAAATTGCTGATTTCATTTTCTAGATTTTTTCCTCAGGAGAAGCAATGAAACTATGATACTATGTTTCTACAAAATAAAAAATAAACAACTCTTTCAGACTCAGTTAAGATCAAAATGATCATAACCTCTCTGTGAACAGCTGCATATAAAGGTTGCTGTCCTTTTAACCTTGTGGTTGGCACTGACACTGATGTGTCGGACCGCTTGCTTATTCACCACCCTCCGGGACAGAGGTAGCTGGGGCTGTGTGGAGGTGCTGACTGACTTTGTAGTGATGACAAGTGATGCTTAAACAAGCTCTAACCAGTGACTCTCTAATTTAAGTATTTCAGTCACCGACTGCTGGTGCCATACGACCTCAGGCCCTTTTGAAGACTGTCTTTATACACGAGTGCAAAGTCACTTGTCAAAACATATAAAATACTGAGCACTTAATTTAATCACATTGACATGAATTGAAATATTTCATAATATACTCTTAAAAAGTTTCATTATCTCCAGAACAATAAAATATAAGGGTAATAAGATGATTAAAGGGTTAACATTTTGACATTCTTTAATGTTCAAAAAACACTTAATTTGTTTTATACTGTCTGTCTGAAGATGCCTGTATTCACCCTCTGCGTGAAATGCTCAGTTTTAGTGCCTGTGTTTTGAAGCCCTCCTGCCGAAAAAGCCAATTCTCCTTTGATAGGCTTGTGAGAAAAATTGCAAAGATAGTTATCAAGTCGTGGGTGGAGATGCTCAGATGGGGGCGGTATTCTAATGAGCCTGTATGTGACATAGGAAGGGGTGCCTGGTTGAATGCCATGTTTTTCTAATCTAGCCAGCACACAAAAACTGACTAGGTTGGTTTATTTGCAAGTTTGTGGGTTGATAGGCAAACGTATGTACACAAGCACTGAAAAAGTGAGTTTTTCATGATATTTCCCCTTTAAATAGCGGTTACAATTATTTGTTCATTTCATTTATTCCTGCCAATGACGGGACCAAATGAGAAAGCTCCTTTCACAGGAGGCTGAGCTAATCAAACATTTAACAATGGGACAATGTGTATCACATAGTATCTGTTTCCAGTAATGCTGGCTGGAATGTTTTTCCCCCTGTGCTGGTAGATCTGCCAGGATTTAAGGGATTAGACCCGGGATGTATTTTCCATGCTGCTACAGACCGCTTAACCTTGCACCACTGTGACGACCGTTTTCCACTAAGATTAGGCAGCAAACGTACACATTGACCAGATTTACTTTTGGACAGTAAGCGTTTACTGCCCCACTCCATGGTAAATGTACGTGCAGCACTGATACTGGAAAAATGCATCAGATTTTGTATCAGATTTTGGAACCATGGATTTCAAGGCCCATAAGTGACCGTATCAAATACATACAATCAGTGATACAGTTCCTAAGGTATGGATGGTCACAATGATGGTGTATTGTTCCAGAAATAATTGGGATAAATTATATTATTGTAATTTTAAGACCATTTTATGCAACTGATATAATGATGCAAGTACACTCTTTCAAACAGCAATGCACTTCTTATTCTTAAGAATAGACAGAGATAAAAATAAAAAGGATCTGTTAACAAAAATGCACAATGACTGCGCAATGTTGAAGTCTTATAATGGTAGGGAAAACCCTGC
This sequence comes from Bovichtus diacanthus, assembly GCA_943590825.1. NCBI lineage: Eukaryota > Metazoa > Chordata > Actinopteri > Perciformes > Bovichtidae > Bovichtus > Bovichtus diacanthus. The sequence goes on from CALSBV010010655.1 coordinate 3,764,331, forward strand.
TGTTTATTCTGGCTAAAATGTTATTCAAACAAACTCCCATGTAAACACCATGGGGAATCTTTAGGTCAGCAAAGATTATTGAGGTCATGTCCATATATGGTACCATAAGTTGATAACGTTATTATTATAACAGGGCTAGCTTAGAGTGCAAGATAGACCTGAAACACATATGATCAAGTTAAGAACAGCATGAATAATTAAGTGCAGGAGCAAATTTCGGACTAAATTTCTCACACTCCAAAGATGATTATACAAAGCAGTGGTATCATAGCTAATTGTCCAAAAATGTTTTGAATCCATTTTAGCAAGTGCTGCCAAACTTAATTGGTTACTCATGTAGTAATGTGCTTCATATCATGCCAGAGATCATTTAGATTTTTAATAACATGTACTGTAATGTTGTTGCCCACTGGGCTCTAGAGTACTCTCTAAGAAAAGCAGTGGATTTTTTTTTTACATAGATTATCTGATTACAAAAATATGCAAGTTAATCTGTTTATGGATTAACCAAACATATAAATCCAATTAGGAAAATAGTGATTTTCTTTAACCTTTTAAATCCTAATGTCAGGGAGTAACATATGGCTGGACACGTACTGGAGTGCATGCAGTTAAAGAGAAGTTAAGCTGCGAAAGAAGAAAACAATCAGTGTAGTGATGACTGAAAATACTCTTCTTGAGGCGCAGCACAGATCCTCAGATGTGTTCTTGTTAAAAGAAAGAAAATTGTGGAGATTTTAATGAAAGATGTTGCAGCTTTGCAGGTTTATAAACACTGAAATAAAAAAAACATGCCTTCATATAAAATAACTTTAACACTTTCTTTCACACCATGTGGTAGTCTAATCCCAAACAAATCACCACAGAACACTTGAACAACACTTGTATAATTGGGTTTTGAATATGAGGTTTTCTACTACATGGGTTGCACAGAAACTTTCTTGCTATACTTTCTTGCTATAAAACAGCTCATATTATAATAGTACTCATGTAGATGGTATAATGTAATTCACAGGTTTTCATCACCGTGGCTGTTGCATTGCTTTTGGACTGCACTTTGTTACTTTTATTTACAACAAAAGAGTATCAAATAGTCACTCCATCTCCAGTACTTTCCATTTCACAGATGCCTTTATCCAGACCTTTCCTATACAATTTCATAATGTGGGCTTTGTGGTAAAACTCAGCAGTGATGAATGATGACATTTTTGATAAATGCACTGACCATAAACTGTCAAATCAGAGCAGAACCTGCCTCCTGGCCGCTCCCTTAGTTACGCTCTGTACCCTTTCCCTCCTGTCTTGTCCGTGTGACTCCCCTTCAGCCCCCTTCAGCATGGCTGCCGTGTTGGACACACTTGGTCAGAGTTCACTTTGACGGGAGCTAAAGTGAGTCACATAGTGGCCAAAGGCATTAGCAGCCAATGTTAGTCACCATTAAATATCTCTTCACCTCTCTCCCAAAGACCCCTTTTGAACTTGGCTTCAGCTTCTATGTGCTCTGACATACAGTAGCCGAAAAAATGCACAGAAAGAAATCGGTTTGTTCCTTTTTAAAATGCACAGCAATAAAAGGAGGAAAAGAGAAAGAGTAAATGGATAAACACGTATGAAAGGGCGCTTCAGAAAGAATAACTCTGGGTTACCTACGTCTGCTGCTGGCACAATTTTTATTTTCTTCATCTGTCATTCATTTCGCCCAGTTTATCTTCTGTTGACAAGTTGTCACTCTCCCCTCCTCTTTTTGTCCTTTTAAAAAAGACATTGAATTATTCACCCTGCTTCATGCATGATACTGCTACTGTCAGTCCACATCACTTTGAAAACAGATAAGAGAGAAGTTTTGGGTCATGTTTGTGAAGTCTGCCAGAGGATACTGATCAGCGCTGATAAGGTTTTTCATTGTTAGATATGGACATGAAGTCATATTAAGATTTTTTTATTTCTTGCTACTGTCTGAACTTTTTTCTGTTCAACTTCAAATGTGAACAGAAAGGCTTGAGAGACATTCCATATTCTTGTCATATGGCCATGAACTTCCAGGGGATGCTGCATTCAAATCTATCTTTAACTAAAAGCTTTAACTGTGTGGAGTTCTTTGCAATTTCAAAGAATTGCTGTTAATGAACCCTGAGTACAATTCACCATGATGACACTGCAGTGCAGAAGCAAGCAAACATCAGAAGCAAGCATACCACAAAAAGGGTCAAACATAAGGACATCACATTCCTCAAGGTCCTATTCTTTTTTTTCTTTATACATGCTCCCTCTGAGCTACATAATTAGTCACCATGTCAAATATCACTGTATGCTGATGATACACAACCCCAGTTCTTTGAATTCTCGTTTATATTAAAATATTAAAACTTTTATTTCAAAGAGAAAATATGAATATGAAATTCTACTCCTAATGTTCAAAAGCAGAAAGGCAGAAATTATTGATGATTTTTTTTAACTTAATTTTATTAGTCATTTTAACAAAGTTGCAAATGCATAACATTTTTAACTCAGATGCTGAAAGGCTGATAGATTCTTTTATTACCGCTTAGACGATTGCAGCTCTCTTTTTACTGGGCTACTTAAAAGTCTTCACATTACCCCTCTGCAACACTGGCTTCCTGTATCTTTTAGAATTGATTTAAAGTCCTTTTACCTATGTACAAAGCCTAACATGATCTAGCACCTTCATATATCTCTTAGAATAAAAAAAAAGAAAATAAATGAAAGACCAATCTTTTAAATGTGGCTTTTAATTTAGGGTAACTTTACTGGTATCATTGTTAATGTTTTGTTGTATTCAAACCTTCCTTTTTTCTTCACTATTTCTATTGCTATTGATTGTTGTTGTTTATCTGATCTTGTTTTGTTAGCCAATATACAAATAAGGTTATTTTAAAATCATTATTTAATAATAATAATATTAATAATAGTAATAATTATTATTATTATTATTATTATTATCTTGAGCAGCAAAACTTGACAAATAGTAAGGATGTCATGGAAAGATGACTTACTGCTCCTGGTGGACAGATTCACCATCTCCAAAGTAACCACAAGTCTGAACTCTGTATGCTGGAGCGTATGAAATCCATAAAAGGCTACCAAGCTGACAAAAAGAGATTACATAGCAACGAACAATGTTTTTTTTGTTTTTTTTTGGCAAATCATACCCTCTTGTTACACACTACAGTGCAGTTTTGTGGCTGACAAGATTGATTTTGCAGCAGAACAAAAACACAGCACAGAGGATCATAGTGCAAGAGTTGAAAGTAGGACTTGTGTATGTTCATAGCTGGAGAGTACTAATGTTTCCAGCACGCTTAAAATCAAGGTCTGTTCAATGCCTGTGTTGCTGCTACGGAATAAACAAACACCTGCAGATGTGAGTATTAGCTTTGATGTATGTCTGTGACGGCACATGGGTTAGTGCTGGCGTGGGTGTTGTGACCACCTGCTGTCTTTAAAGACCTTGAGGAGCCATGCTAGATTCTAGAAAACGAGAGAAGCATTCCCCCATACTCAGCTCAGTATGTGTCACTGCTCACTTATCAATTAATGCTCATCCTAGCGCTTTTCAGTTTAGTTCAGATGCGTCTGCTCAATAATAGTGCCTCACATGGAAATAAGATACAGCAGATTTACATCAATAGACATACAACTCTCAGTATGGACATAGTTATGCCTGTTTGGTAAAAAGGAGGAATAAGCACTGAGACTGTTAGTTGAACATTCTGCATAAATCTATATGACCCGTTGGTAGTCCTTGGTAGACTGCGTAAGGAATTTAGACAGATTGCTAAAATCTTTTCAATGGATGTAAAATTAAATTTTCTCGATGTTGGGTATTTGTTTTGAAATTGGGTATAGACTGTATACTCCTCCAGAGCTAGCTTTAGTTAGAAGACACCAGTGGGACAAATATGACAAATAGGCCTATGCCATATTTGGTTTGGAAAGCACTTATTTTCCGTGGAGCTTGCTGAAGTGATGATTATGTCAGTGATTAATGCTGCTCATGATTTGCAGTTATTTTCCAGCAATAGCTATTCAGTTGAAATTAAATGGATATGCGGAAGACAAAAGCTGGTGTATGCTTTTTTAGTGTTCCTTTAAACAATGTTATGCGATGGATCCTCGAGGCCTAAAATGTGTTTCGACATTGTATTTCTGACATTGTATTTTTTTAAAAGTGCTGCTGCTCCCAGTTGACCAGGATCAACTGGGAGCAGCAAATACATCTTATGGTGCTACTTTGTCTTCAAGATGTAATACAAGTTTTTTCCAACGGAACTCTGGGACCTAAAACGCAGTTGCCATTGTCTCTAGTAACCACAGATGTCACTAAATAGAATAGAAGGACTGAAATCCTAAAGTCTCTAATAACTTATTTTCTCAATCAGCTTCTTACTAAGAGCAATGTGGTCTTACATGAACACACTATTTTCTGCCAAAGTTAGAACAGTTATGGTTATTTCACATAACAAATGTCTGTATTTATTTAAATTTTTATATGCCGCTCTTCTCGCTCTTTGAAGTGGGTTCAGTTGCAAAAAGGTGATTTCACCATTAAGGATTAAGCAACAATCAAACTCAAAACTGATGCTTGTCAAGTCATCATTACATTATATAATATATACAGTTTCAGAGTAATGCTTTTTAATTTCAAGCCAGGTTTTCAGGGGATAATTAATATAGAATTACAGATTTTACAGTTAATGGATGGATGGATGTTTGACAAAACTAAATCATTGCTTCACTGCTGTCTCTTAATACAGCAATGTTTTAAATTGGTAAGTCATTGCTTGCAGGGATGTATAATTAATAGAAGTGGAAGAATGTTTCAACAATTTAATGCTACCCACACAGCAGTTTAGCTGCATGAAACCAAGTGAGAATGGAACACCTACTGATGAATGCCTCAAGATTCTCGCTGACTTGAAACAGACAAACCATTAAAAATTAATATTAACAGTGATGTGAGAAGGATGAATGACTGGGCACTAAAATGTCTTTTCCAGGCCCTTAAATCCATTTAGGCTAAACCACTTTAATTTTCACCCTTTTATTTTTTTTTCACTCGGTGCACTTCCGCACAGATTTGCTCTTGCACCACATGTGTTTGTAGATCCTCTTAGGGTAGCCAGGCTTGAAATCCAATTTTGGTGAAGCTATAAAGCACAGAATAAAATAAATAAATAAAAAGTTTATAAACTGTGATGATTCTTTTCATTACACAGGCGCCAATGAAAAACAATGTTGCAACTTTTGTGTAGCGATAGGGGTTAGGGGGATTTTAGGACTCACCAATGCTAATGTAAAGTTTCTGTCTAAAGAATAACAGCTGCTTACCAAGAGACTTGTTCATCATCTGGGCTTTGCTTTTACCATCTGCCAGTGCTTCAACTTTATTGGTTCTACTGATATTCTCCAATTACCTGGTGTGGTAATTTACAGCACTTCATAATAACTTACTCCTGCACCATGAGGCAGAGGGCCCTCCTTTTCTGTGAGAAGATCAGAGCAGAATATTTGCAGTTTCTCAATCATGTGCGAGTGCACTGCTCTCAGTCACAGTTTATTAAAGCAATAAGCTGCAAGAGGCTGTGATTTGCACTTATTTAAAGCATCTACAGGAAGAACTATTCTGAGGTAAAAAAAATAAATAAAAAAAATCCATCCTGAAGATACTTGCTTTAATAAATAACAAGTATTATAAGTCAATGTGACCAATAAATCTACATTACTTCAGAAATGTGTGTAAAGCTACATGCCCATTAAATTGTCCTTATCTGTGGTTTTCTGCGTCATACATACGGGTTAGAAGTGGGCTGCTACACCTACGAGTAGGTTCACAATGCCGTTATCATGCATTCACATGGTTGCTTACAGATTCCAATACAAGAAGATGGTGACCTTTAGCGGCAGTAGTAATTATGATGGGAGCAGAGGAGGAAGTTCGGTGACGTAGAATAAAGACCAATGATGCTTAGGAAGAATGGGTCAAACAGACAGGACTTTCAGCCATGAGACTGGAGTATGTGTCTTTTGTGAATCCTAGAGTCAACGCTGAATTATTTGAGCTGTTGAAGCCTGTTGAAGAGAACATAAACTCATTAGCAAAATGTGTACTGAGGTAATAAATCGACTGAGAATTAGGGTCATTTTTTCATAGACTTCTATACAATCTGACAACCAGTGAAGTCGCCCCCTGCTGGCTACTTGAAAGAATGCTATTTTAAGGCACTTCCACATTGGTTTTACTTTTCAGACCCGAAGGTTGCAGCTTGTACTGTAATCTTTTGGTAAAGTTGTGAATAACACTGATACCACTCGCAATATGTTTTCTGGCTGTAAGCAAAGTATCATTTTTTTAACAAAATAGATTGCAGATCACATGCTGTAAATATTACAATTTTTTGGAGAAATTAGCTATTTTGACTTTGAGTTCCACTGATTTTCAAGACGTATAACTAAAAGAAAAAAATGACAGAATCATGTTTGCTGTTTCAAGCTTTTGGTTTTAATTCAAATTGAATCATCAGGAGGACAATAGGCCAATATATACTCTACCAGATGTGCAAGCCGATTGCTTATTACTGTAGCAATGAGGCTGAGGATGTCAAAGACCTAAACAGTGGTGGTTCATGTTAGTATGCTTGTAATAAACACATTAACGGTTCAGAGACAATTCGAGTTGTGCTGTCTAACATTTAGAGTCTATCTGGCAAATATAATTGAAAACAAGCACATCTATTTTTATGCAAAATTGGTAGAGTACACTTTTTCCTTACAAATGCAGGTTTTATCTGTGTATGCGAAACTCAAATGGAATGCACCTTTTAGTAGAACATGGTGCTTCTCGGCTCGAAAGGACCCTGTATCTATCAGACCTCTACAGGAAAGAGCTTCATCCATCACTGTCAGTGTTAATATTGTTTCCCTTCACCTCCCAATAGGTAGTTTGTGTTTTGGTTTTCTGACTTGTGTACTCACAGGCCCTCACCTGGCTTTGCTCTCTGGCATCCCTCTGCCAAAACGCATAAAACTAATTTCAACATTACATGCAGCCAGCATATTAAAATGCCTCTGCTCCAAGACATTTCTCTCTCTCCTCATAGCTCTCTCTCTCCCTCTCGTCAATCCCTCCAGGATTTAGCTTATTATTGTGTGTGTTTTATATTCTGTTTCTTGTTTCAAGATTGCTTTGAAAAATGTCCTTGTGAAATTGCTGAGATTTGATGCAGTTAGAAGATGACAAGGGTTGAGCTGTAATCGCTTACATTGTCAAATGCTTGAACTACTACAACTACAAATTCTACTGGGTGATATAATAGCCCCTCACATTTTTCATGCACTGCTCAACTTTGAGATTTTGGCCTATTTTGCTTCCATAAGATGTCTTCTTTCAGACTAGTGGAAATAAAACCTCTGAAATAAACATTTAAGTGATTATTTTAATACACTTGTTGTATTTGTAACGGAAGCCTCCCCATGAGATGGAGTATTGACATGTGTAAAGGCGAAACATAGGCATGTCAGTTTATGACAAGTACACAGATAAGTTTTAATACACTTGGTCTATTTGTGTTTGTAGATTTCTCCTTAATTTACCAAAAGAAAGCATTAGATAATTTGCTAATTTTAACATAACATTTTAGAAAAAAATTGTAATACAAAAAACTATTGTTTGAATGAAAGTAATCAACTGGGAAAGTTTCATGGGGGTATCTATTAGCTAAAATATTTACCCAATTAACCTGTAGTGTCTTGCAAAATGTATGTATTTTACAATACATTATCTTTTGGCCGTTTTCTCAAAATTAGTTTTTTTTTTTTACTCATACTCTGAGCCATAAATCTCCACTTCAGCAGCACTTACGTTCGTACACCAAATGTTCCAGTTCCATTCCTTTCTATATTCTGAAGGTTTTTACAGAGGGGTTTCTTCATATATCATTCACAGCCTGATTTATGTAACATTTTATTCCTAAAAACATGGGGCTATAGGCTTTTTTTATGGCTGTTGACAGTATTATCTGATTTATGAAGTGATACAAAGAGCAATCCAAAATTTCCTCTGTAAAAACCTTTGACTCTAATATGTCAATAATCTTAAACAATAATTTTGAACCTGGCTTTACAAATTGACAATAGACTCGAGTCTCTTTTCTTTGCTTTCGGTGAATATCGTCACTTTACTTACAATTTTCCAGCATGTCTATCACGTTTAGAGTGAAGAAAATAACATCTTCCCGAAGGAATGATAAGCTAATGGCGGGTCTTTCTATCTAGCTGTGTGGCTGTCTTTCCTTACAAGAGATTCAACCATTACTTGTCATAAACATACAACAATTTCAAACACAGTGTGTCTCAGCTTCTCCTAACGTTTCTCTTCTTTCCTAGTCCACTTTATTGTGCTAGCTTGCTCCAGTATCTGGCAACTAGTGCACAGAAAATACTTGTGCTCTAGTAGACGTAAGTGCCAAAGTGATTTTTGTCTGAGAGTCTGCTCGTCCATGTCCTTGAACCAATCCTCTAAATACGTAAAGGTCAAGGCTCACACTTGAATACAATCGCTTCTGCTCTGCTTTACAGCGCTATTACAGTAATCACCTATTTCCTCCCATCGATGGACATTCACATCCATGTTTTAGAACATAAAAAGGTGAAGGAAAACCGTTTGTAGATGGAATTTAAAAGGTAATCCGCTGCAAATCATTGCATTTTTGCTTGTGTCTGATAGCCTCGTAGCTATATCAGAAATCATTGATGAAGTACAATATTCATCTATGATACAAATATCATCAATATGATTGTTGTATTGTAATTTTTGTAATTTCTGTAAATTTAGATTCTTTATATTATATTGCTAAATACCGCACCTTACCTCACCTTGTTGAATATTGCACCTTACCCCATCTCAGCTCATCTTATGTTTACATCTTTTTTTAGATATATATATTTTGTAAAAATTTATTGCACTATTTGTAGATTGTAGAATTGTTATACTGTCTCCTAGTGTGTATTGCAACTGTTGCACAACAATTTCCCTCGGGATAAATAAAGTTCTATCTTATCTTATCTTATCTTATCCTATCTTATCTTATCTTATCTTATCTTATCTTATCTTATCTACAAGCTCCTCATGGCAGCAAATGAGCAGCACTGATTTGAAGCAAGAGCCCAATTTGAGATATCGCAGCAAATGTTTAGCTGGAGCACCATTAATATCGTCCTGAAACATGACACAGCATGACTATTTAATGGCTTGCTTTGTCCACTTTTGGGTTTTTACTGACAATAGAATAAACTGTTGAGCAAGATTCAATGCTTCATATACAAGGGCACTACAGAGTTGTGGTAAAACAGGATTGGATGCATGTGCCAGTGTATCTGTGTGCTATCCAGCTGTGTGTGTGAGTACACCAGGCAGCACACATGACAGGAGTGATACTGTACTGTATGTCATACTACAAAGAGGGAGGCAAATGGAACAGCGGGTCAGGGGAGAAGGCACGAGGTAAACTGTACCGAGTTTGGACTTAAATAGACACAGAGACGGTTTCCCTGAGAATGCCAAGAGGCCCGCTTCTGCAGAATAAGACTCCCACAGTGTAACACTGAGGCAACAGATTTCTAGTTTCATGTGTGTGTGTTCGGGTGAGAGAAACTATTTGGATCATTTTGTGCCAGGGTGAAGTGATCTGCAGGCCTGACACTGGATTTATTCTACAAAATAATACTATAGATACTACCTTGAAGTAATTATTTTAAAACTTTTAAAAACTAGAATTGCACTTGGAGAGCACAGACCTCGGCCAATGGCAATGGTGCATTCACATGCTCCTCGGAGGATTGCATTTCTCGTGTTGGGAAGTCAAACACCATGGATATATACTACAAAGAAGGTGTGTTGTATTTTATTCCTCGGGCGTTTAAACAACATATTGATATCTGTTGTTGTTGAGTGGGCTTTCACATGAATTTTCCCGGTCGAGAAATTATTTTCCCGATTATTCCGACACCACATGAATGAAGCAGAAATTAACTATCTCCCAATGTAAACGAAAATTAAACTTAGTTTGTGTATCAACCCTCTCCAAAATTCAATGAGGTCTTACTCTGTCCATGCAACATAGAGACAAACCGAGCCGAAAAAAAACAACCTCTTTGCAACAAAAGCCAACTGGAACAGCAGTGAAAATAGCAGGGTGCTCAACAAAGCCCACCTAACCCACTTTTAAACTCATCTCTCTGGCCAAATACTGCCATGCCTGCACAAACCATTGACAGTACTCATTTCCTTTGAATAAAGTCAGCTTTATTAACATGAACACAAGAGCACTGCACTTATTGCTAAAAGCAAAAACATGGAAAAAACAAAGACAACGGTCCTTTATGTATCTTGCTGGCACTTCAATTTTCCTAGCTTCAGTTTCTCAGAAAATAAGGGAGTTCTCGAGGCTGAAATAAGGCGTACTTGCTTCTGCGTATGTTCTGTGACTGATTCAGTGTTATAACTCTCCACGAGATGGAGTATTGACAAGTCGTAATGCCGCACATAGGCATGTCAGTCTATGACAAGTACACAGATAAGGTTGAAAATCGCCTGTGTGGTCCTTTAGTAGTATTTTTCTTGAGCTGAAGGAATTTGGTATGGGGCTGGGGAATGATTTGAAGAGGGATGGAGAGTGTGACATCAATCAAGTAGCTTTTAAATTCCCCACTTATGTCTGTGTTGTCAGGTGGAGAGCAACATGTACAACCTGCACCCTCAGAGAATACTCTTTAAAGTATAGCATGACTGTACGGACTTATGTGTGCATTACATATTTTTTCCTCTAAAAACTTAAGGTTAAGGTTATTTTATTGTCTCCCAGGGGAGAAAATAGTCTTGGAGAAAGGGAAATTGCTGCATTAAAACCAGACATCACAATAAAACACATTCTATAACAGCACATGTGCAAACATCACACTGGGATGAAAAAAAACCCAACCAACCAATTAATCATCATTCACTCTGTAGAGAGCTGCAGAAATTCAAGGTTCAAACATTTCATTACCCCTGGTTTTCCATGATAAAAAGTAAATTTTATTTGTTTTCTCAAGACTACAACTTATTTATTTTCATTATTTCAAAAAAACTAATGTTTTCCTGAAATAACGAGATATAGGCCTTTTATGTCCAATTTATGAAACATTGTTTTCTCATGATCTCGAATGCCGAGATTGTATTTGTCATTATCTTGAGAAAGTTTTGTTGATTCTAGATCTTGAGGAAATGGGAAACAACTTTTGTTATTGCGAGATAAGGACAAAAATAAGATGTGATGTATTACTCTATGTGGCACAACAAATTGCCCCGGGGACAAATAAAGTGTTTTGAATTCAATTGAATTCAATTAAGATCTTGGGAAAACTAATTAAATGGACATGTTATAAAATAAAATGTTTGAACCATTGCCGTTACGGGCTTACGTAGGACATAAATTACATGCAAAAAAACATTTTTAACTGTTAGGTTTCCAGACCAGCTGGTAATACCAAAACGTAAAATGGACTCTGTGGTAGCTACATTGGAAATGAGCATAATATTCCCGCAAACTACAAAATTCTCCAAGGAAATGAAGGTGCTGATGTATTTTTGTATGTACTGACAAATGAGAGCGCCAGCTGAGCTCACTATCAATGTGGACCCCTAAATATTTGTAAGAAGTAACCCATCTGATGTTCTGGCCATGTGTGTAAACAGAATCAATTCAATTGATTTTGGATCTAAAACAATTTCTTCAGTTTTGCGTACATTGATGTGCAAATGATGGTGATCACACTAGTCAACAAACCACCCCCTTCACTTCAGCTTTTTACAAGCTAATAAATGATGTGTTTTTTAGTTGGAATGCTAAAAGTAAACACGTGGGATCTGAAAAATAATAAGCAATACAGGATGCTGCCAAAAGAGAGATAACTTGTAGTTAACAAATGTATGTTTGCTTAATCCAGAACTTGTACTACCAGTCGCAACTACTGTTAAACAACATATTGCTCCACTACAGATTTGATAGTTGAATGTTTTATTTCACCCAGAGCTCTATTCTTAATTGACTCCACCATGAAGTAAATGAGAAGAAAATGAAAAGATAAATGACTCTAATGGGAGGAAATGAAGTGTGAAAAGAGACATTCCTCCCAGTATTTTCTAGAATGCAGCACTTTAGTAAATTGAAATACAACAAGGATCCGGCTTCTACATAAGACAGATTCCGGCATGATTAAAGAAAATGATGTGATTTTAATACCAGGCATTTGTAAAACAAGACATGCACTCTTTCATTCCTTAGTTCTCCCTTGGAGAAATAAAACACATAAAAAGTGAAAAGCAAAGAATGCACAGACGAAGGCAAAGTAGTGAGAACTGTGGCACAGGAAATGCAAATTGATTCAGCTAACAAAATGATAGATTATAAAAGAAATGATTTCCAATTAAACCACATTCAACCCTTCACCATAGAGTTCAGATTTGTTTAAGGTTGGCCCATTTACCCCCTGCAGCTTTAGTGCTTTGCAGTAGATTTCATGCAAATGGTGGGGCCGGGTAGCTCTGTTTTTGTTCTGCTCCAGCTTAAAGGTCAGGCCTTACGAGCTTCCTTGCACCATTAAGACACAGTTTGTTTAAAGCCTGTCTGAAGGACAATGCTCAATGAACCGGAACACAGATAGGCCATAATAAATGAAAGGGAAAAGTTATGGTTCCGCTCAATGAAATCAAAGGGCAGATGGAGGATAAGAGTGTGTCTCATTTCAATATGCTGTTATTCTCACAACTCAAAAACCAGACAGACAGTAAAAGGAAAATTTGACGCTCAAAAATTGGAATCTCTGCACAGTCATGGATGCACTATTCAGGCTTTAGACTGAAAATCACTGTTTGATCCGTGACCTTTCGTTTTCTTGAAAGGCTTTTTCTCTCAGCCAGTGCTCACTTAATTAGATTTTCTTCATTTTCTTCCCGCTACCTTTTTTTTTTTATTATTGTTTATTTCCCCATCCATGCACTTGTCACACCCACGAACCAAATTAAATCATCAATTCATTAAGCTAACTAATGGAATCATTTATCAGTTTCACCTCATTATTTCCTATAGTCTTTCCTTATGGCTTCATGCAAACAAGTGTAGAATCTGCACATGCTGCAGAAATGGCAGCAAATGCTACTAGTAGTATGAATTCCCCTTAAATTAGAATTCATTCATGAGGATGGATAGGGGAGTCACCTGTGTCTGTATGACACGATATACCGGTATTGACAATAACCGTGTTATTTAAAAAAAGAAATATTGATATCATGTTAATAACACACATGATAGTGTTGTGTTATTGTTCTTTTTGTATATTCTTGCAAAGTTATGGTTACAGACTCTCTCTCCCCCTCCATACAATCATATTCTGAGTGTAATACATCTGCCACTAAAAGCCCAATAATCACATTTAAAAATACATTTTCTGTAGATATCGTGAATTATTTTAGCCACAATAATCATGTAGTGAACATCTGATGTTGTGAAAACCCTATTCTGTAAAAAGCGCAATACCTGCGATCCAGTTCAGCCTCCTAGGGCGAAAATTGTGACTGCCTAAGGGTGTGGACAATTCTGTGGACCGACCGACTGGCCGAGCCAAAGAGCTGTTGGCAAAAGAAAAAAAGGAAGAGATTCATGAGCTCAAATCTCCACAGAGGGACCCTAAAAGAAGTCCTGTAGAGTGATCTGAATGCTTCGTATCTGAGCCTAGCGGAAGCTGCTTATTGATTTGCTTGTCTAGTGGCTCTCTGTAATAATAAGGAAATAAAGCCCCTGGGTATAAGGAGATTGATGTCAATCAGCATCCTGCCTCAAGTGTGTCTTGTCCCATCTTATTAGTGCTTTCTCCATGCACTGAGTGTTTACTGATGACTCCATTGATATGCAACGGAAGAAAGGAGGCTATGTGTTGCCGTCTTGAGGAGGATTCCCCTATGATTGCTCACTCTGTCATCTTAGTCAGTGTCTACTGAGAGGTTGCCATGGATCCATGGAGTATTAAGGCAAAGGAGCATGAGCTTGTACCTCCACTAACACATACTCAGGATGGCCAGACCCTCTATTAAAGTCTAGTCAGTAGAGATGAGACCTAGGACATGCTTTATCATTTCTGAAGTCTTCTGCAAACCACATTTGCCTTCTCTAATGCTTTTATTGAGTAGAGAAAAACAAATGAGCAGCCCAGTCTAGATGCTTAGTTCAGCTCATCTTTATTGTTCGACAAAAGGAAATTTTTTTTCTGCAAGAAAAAAACAAGAATATGAAACAACTTTATCCAGAAAGATATCTTGTAAATATTTTGAGTATAGGACTTAAGCGCAACTTCTGGATCTAAAAAGTGAAGCCAATGCGGAAGTTCCTTAAACTTGCATTCTTTCTACGCGGGTGGCAAGTCCACTGGTTGCAAAAAGAAGTCTGATTGTATAGAAGACTATGAGAAAATGACCCTACTTCTCACTTGATTTATTACCCTGCAGACATTGTAAACGTGAGTTTGTCTCAATCACTAGTTTTAAGTCTCCTTCAATAAAGCATGATGTTCATTTTGTAAATTATAGTACAATTTTGAGTTAAATAGATTATGAAGCATTGTATGTTTTTGGGCGTGGCTACCTTGTGATTGACGGGTCGCTACCACAGCATTGTCCGGTTTGATTGTTGTCCTTGTTTTCGTCTTAGAACTTTAACCCTTTCACAGTGTGTTTTCATTCATGAAAATTAAGTGGAACAATTTGGTCACCTAAAAATATCTTGTTTGACATTCGGTTGTACTTAGCTCCACCCTCTCGTGTCACTTCTGGTTCCAAAAAAACCAAGATGGCGGCCGCCAAAAACCAAGATGGCGACCTCCAAAACTCTAGTCCACATTGACATTACATATCTGGATGTGATGGGGCATAAGGACAGGTGGACTTTTTTAGAACCAACAGCTTCCTCTGAGACCCTTACATGTCCTAAATGTCCTCTACTAAATGTGCACACAGAAGAAACATTTCACTAAGTAAATTTCCCCAAAGACAATTAATGGCATTTTATTGTATTTGTGACACTGCTCAGAATAAGATAACAGTAAACTCATTCTGTCATGCTAATTACCACCTTTAATTTATGAATTAGCTCTACAGTAATTAACCAGCTTCAGTGTGGAGTGATGTAAGGCACTTACACGCATAACCTCTCGACATGGCACCTACCTTTAGCTGTTGGATCTGCTGCAGTAAATTAGGTTTAACTGGGGTAAAAGCTTTATTACAATATATCAGTTGCTATGGCTGCTGTCGCTTGCACTCATTCTATAGCAACACATGTTTGGCAGTTGTATGTGATTTGATGCAACTTGCTGGCGTGTGAAGGGTTAAATATGACAGCATGACACCCATTCTTTAGACCTGACAGAGCACATCAAGATCACTTTCTTCTGACGGTAGCCTGGTTATGCCAGCATATTACAATACGTCTATACCTGATTGGAGTCCTTCAAGCACAATAAATTTGAATTGTCTGGCAGTAGGTTGTGATTTTCTAACTATGGGTGGAAACAGGTGAGATCTGCCTGTGTTTCTATAAAGAGAATCAGGGTCTGGAAATGTCTGTAATTTCTGTTTTACAAAAGGCTTTTTTCTCTTGCTACTGTAGTGGTCGGCCTTGTTTGTTGCAAATGTATGTGAAGTATTGGCTGTCTAACACAATGCTAAGTTGAAAGATCAAATCCAGCCTAAGTTATACAGAATCAATGTACTGCAGGCCATATTTGATAGAAGGAAACACATTTTAAATGACAGCCAAAGAATGAATGGGTGGCTGAGGTTATGTGTGTGCCAATGATTTGTTTCAATCAACATACCAAACCTGACCTACTGGTAGTTTTTTTGTGCCAGTATTGCTAAAGTACACAGATAATTCTTGGTATCTATATTGGTATCACCCATCAATAAACAGTTATTTTAAAAAAGACAAAAAGGTCCAAGGCACTCTTTTGGCAAATAGTAAAAAACAGCTATTTCATAGTGAAATTTTAAAAACATAGACACTGTTTATGCATGTTAGAATAGAGCTGAGTCAACAAGCCATTACTGTTATACATACTCAAAAAAAAAAATCACATTTAAAATTCAGTTAAGGTTCTGAAAAGAGAAGAGTTTTAGTTGCAGTACTTGCTCCTCTTTAATCACTACAGTGAGGTCTCCAACCTATACACACTGATCCTGTATTGATCTGTGTATGAGAAACTCTGGTTTAACCCAGTTCTCCATTCTCACTCTCCATTTTCACTCGATATTCTGACTGAAGGGCAGCAACTGGATGGTCAACAGCTGACCAACACACACACAGAGAGAGAGAGAGAGAGAGAGAGAGAGAGAGAGAGAGAGAGAGAGAGGAAAAGAAAATAAAAGATAAGAAAAATAAGAGGCAGGCCTAAATTGCCAATAGTGCAGCAATACCAATGATCTTGTCTAAAGCATAATTCCCCAGCTTTACTATACAGAATATTTGAGATTCCACTATACTTTGCAATAATGAGGAGGGGGGGGGGCAGCCTGATAAACTTCAATCATTCATGAAGACCTCCCTTTACACTCTTTATTCTCGCTTGTTGTGAGACATGTCAAATATGCTTAGTTTGCCTTTATAGTGCGGCTTTCGCTGCTCTTGTTGTGACAGAATAAGGCTACAAGGAAATGTTTCTCCTCCATCTTAGAACATCAAAAAGTCTTTGAATTGCTTCTGTCGCCAAGAAGGATAAATGTGGTGTTGTCGCATCTGCCTGTATAATGTAAAAACCATGTGTCAATTCTGTCAGCCTGAGAGAGGCTTTGTAACAAAATTGTTTACTCTTCCTGTTGAATAGCCCGATCAAACTTTTATTACTGTGCTGGATGCTGTTAAATCTACTCTGCATCAGCAAAATCTTACAGTGGCTTACAACTACTTTTGAAATTTCACAAGCGAAGCAGAGCTCCTCCTGTGGCTCGGTTAATTTCCCACATAAATTCAGACACCATTTCACATTTAAAAACTAAATGTATGTTTCCTGAATCCTTACACAATCAATAACAACAAAGTCAGTTTTCCAGGGTGAACGATTGTCTCCTGCCAGGCAGATTTCAGCATCTGTTTCATATGCAGGAAAAGCTGCTTGTAATCAATACACCCAAAATGAGCATTAGAGTCATTTGTAGAATATGTAAACTTTATAATTTAATCAGATGATACTGATCACATGGGTATAAACTGGCTGTGAAACTCCCCTTTAAAACAATGTCATTATATTGTTTCACCCATGATATGCTCCTGTTTTTAACTTGACATTCAACACGTGCACAAACATCACCATTCAACTGACCTCTAAACACCATTTTAATATGAATCTTACATCTGTTTTGACTTTCAGCCTTCATCCTCTTGGAGCGCTGTAGCTAATAGAAACATTCTCCATGAAGATATCTCATTCTTTTGCTGCCTGTGTCAACAGCATCCTTTCATCTATAAGCATGAAAAGTGTGCTGGCAGCTTTTCTGCCTCATTAAGACAAACGAATGCAAACTAATTACAGTAAGGTGTCAAAGCAGACGCTGTTGTTTCATGTGCACATAACAGGATTATATGAACTCCCTCAGTGTTTGTGAGCCTTATCTTAGCTACTTATTTACGCCACACACACAAAAAAAACAAAATACACATTGTTCTTTGTTTAGATGAAATTAGCTGGAAAAAAAGAGAAAGATGGAGATTGCATTGATGCCACAATGAAAGCAAGAATTCACAGTCAGCGGAAATATTTTTTACTCAGCTCATGTCACCGTCCTAAAAAGATGGTGATTGCCATAGATGTTTTTTCTACATCCTACCTCAATCCTAACAAGATATAAACAAATCCTGCCAACGCACACCTTAAAACAGCCAGTCAGCACCAGAATTTGAAAAACCTGAAGAAATCTTTTTCAACATAATGATTCATAAATGAGGAAAAAAAAGTCCTTGTTGTCATCGGAGTATGTATAACGAGCAGCCAGCCAGGCAACATTTGATCATTTCCCGATAGCTGTCCCGTAAAAGCCACTAAGGACATACAAAGACATTCATCTTTGCTAATGTTTACACTGTCTGGAGGATTTGCAGTTGTGGGAATTAAACATCCATTAATTTTGTTCCCCAAACAACTGATGTGTGGAAAATGTAGCAGATAATGGGGTAAATATGGCACTTCTGGACCCGCTGTGTAATCATTTTGGCTACAAAAAACACTTATACTGCATGAAGTGATTGACCGGTCTGTTCTTTTTAAGCTGTTAAGATATATGCTGATGTTTAAACTGACATAGTGGTGAGTTACTTTCTATAGTGGAAGAGCTCAAACTTACCGGTGACATAGTGGCCAAACCGTGGCATTACAAATTCCTTGTCTGTCACATGACGCCATTGGGCCCAAACTTACTTTTTCCCACAGAGATGTCTGTAAATCAGCAGATCTTTTTTTTTTTTTTTTTTGGTAGATCATCCTTCCAGTATGAACACTTTAAAGCATTAGGTCTTTAAGGGTATAAAGGTCAGTAATAGCTGAATCCAGAGTTATGAGGAAGATCCGGGTAATTTTATACCTGGCAGTCAAACGTTTTTAGCTTCATGTGCCACTGGGCAACCTTGATAGGAATGAACGAGGCCCCGCTTCCAACGCTGTTTCCAGTCCTCTTTATACATCCATGCTATTACCAGAAGCTTGTTCTTTTGTGTGTTTTATTGTATAAAAGCCAAAAGAAGTGGAAAGAAGTTGTGTGTGTGAGGTCGGAAAAAAAAAACACGAGAGAATAAGAATACAGAACAATGCCTTAGAAAAATGTGTGCTTTTAAATCTTTTTATCTCACTAGTAACTAGACTATTTCTGCTTTGTGTTTCTCCAGTCTGAGATTTCACTGGGTGTGATTCTGGAATTCGTCTTAACAAACTGGCTTTCTGCAAGCTGTTACTCACCACTGTCAGCATTAACCAGCCACGTCTTAAAATCTTAAAAGAATGTTCTTTATGGTAGTTAAATGAAATGTATTGTCTCTTATGGCATGTCAAGCACTGAAACAGAATATCTGATTTTAACACTGAAGATGCACATAAACTGTATGTGTTCTTACATTGGATACTATCATACTGTACGTTACTTGTAGTGACCTACATATGTCAACCCATGAGACTATTTTTCTATTATTTAAGCTTCCATAATGAAAAGTATAAGGGATTATACTTACTATGCCAGCGCCCCCTCCCCCCAAAGCCACACACACACACACACACGCACACACACACACACACACACACACACACACACAGGATAATGAACTGATTTAAATAGCAACAAAATATGTGTGGAAGAATTATAAAAGAGAACAGCCTCTCACCTCATTAGGCATCATTTTGGTAGATTATAAGCTGGTTGTCTTGATGATTCTATAATGAAAGAGACGTACCGCTCTTGTGTACTGTGTGTTGCTTTTGTAGCTTACTGGCCTGTAATATGTTGGCTTAACACAACCGTATTATCTGTTTTCTTTTACTCTCTAGCTCCAAAGGAAATCAACAGCATCAGTAAGAGGACACTGGACCCAGACAGGGACATTTCAACGCAGGACACAGAGAGTGAAGTTCACTCTCTCACCACCGTCTCACCAATGAACATCCCCAACCACCAGCCGATCCTCAAAGGCCTGCTGCTTCATGAGCAGCTACTTACAAGGGATTTCCAGGGGGACCAGCACTTTTTTAGGAGGGATGGCTCTGTAGCTGCGTATTCCACCATGCCAGGTTCTGTGTCTGCCTCAGATGCAGGAGACCCTGTCACTCAGGTGGTGCCACATGAGGATGCCCCAGCCTTCTCGGACATTGCTACTACTGCCACTGTGGCTGCCACCTCCCCACTGACCACATTTTCTCTAACAACAACAAGGCCGCCCATATCTCTGCCTCAAAAGAAGTCTAAGACAAGCGGGGCGGACAAGATAGAGCCAACTACAGACTCCCTCACCACTCACGTGACACCAAATAAAAGAGGGTCAGTCACTGAAAACCCAGTGACTTCCTTATCCACGAAGAGAAGTCAGCCTCAAAGTTGGAGCGCTTCTCCCGTAGAGGCCACCCTTGCGCCCTCCTTGATGAGGATGGAGAAAGGGGAGGCTCGGGAGGCTGCACTGAAAAACAAAACCAGCCCTGATCCTCCACTCCCCAACCTAACTTCCCGAAAAGAAGGCATCACCACCACGTCCACCACCGTCATCACAACCGTCACCACCATGCAAACAGCAGGTATGTTCATGTGTTTTTTTTTTTACTTTCAAAAATGTATGTAGCATAACAGTCAGTAACGCTTTCTCTGAAGACCACATCTAGTGCATAATAACGGCATTCATAATGAATTATAATACTTTCATAATGCTTCATGACCACAATCATGAACACACATAATGCACTATATCAATATTCATAAAACATTATAGAAGTGAATTATAATGACATAAGTGTTGTATAGATGCTTTTGACTAGTTAACTAGAGGTGGACTGATGGAGTATATTTTTGGTTTATTTAAATTTTTTTGTACGTTTTGCCGGCTGCCATTTAAAAAAAATCTGGGTTGAGTATTAAAAAAAAGGTGATTGTGGTCTGCAGTGTTTAAATGTCACCTTTTAGTATCGGTTAAGCTCGCTTGGAACTTTGTCAGACGTGGTACCAAAAAAAGTACCCCGATCTAGCCACAACTAATGGAAAACCAAAAAAGAACGAGTCGGATGTAGTCAAGTCAAGTCGATCCGTACCATGCAGTGGAAACACGGCAATAAATGTGGTCTCTATCGAAAGTGTTACCGGACACTCAAATGACTTTGTGAAATAATTGGCAGCAATCCAAATAACTTTTGCCACAAAGTAAATTCAAAATTGAGGGTATATTTAACACATCCATCCCAGAGGACAAGAAAATTAAGCATCAGGTCATCAACATCGCTGCTGTTTATTTTTCATACTGCATACTGCTTTTTATTTCAGAATGTGTCATGTGTCAGAAACAATCAGATTTTCCCTGATGTGTCCTGACTGTCCTTTCCAATGGTGACAAAGGGCTAACATCTGCAGAGATAGTTTGAGGGTTACAAGGCCATGGTGACACAGGTGGGCTGTCAGAAGGATCAGTGGTCCGGGATAAAGGGAATCACTTGTCTTATACTGTCTCCCACAGAGCCATGCAGCCTGAATTTCACTGACCCTGAGGGTAACATCGAAATCCTGCAGCAACTTGATTCTGGAGTGGAGTGTAACTACCTGGTTACGGTCTACCTGGGATATGGCATCGAGGTTCAGGTCAGTGCTTTAGTCTCACCATGATGTTGTCTCTTATTGGCAATTTTTTAACTAAAATATGCAACTTCCGATGAGGTGGTTAGGTTCAGAATTGCATGTTTGAACCCATATTGAAAGATTTTATTGTGCACTGTAAATAAAACATTGACATTTGATGTGTGTTTCTGGCCACCCGACCCATGTAAATCCAATAATTACTCTCCTTGCAGCTCTGATTTTAGTCTCCACGAACCCATAAGTAGAAAAAAATGAATGAAGTGGAAAAAAATAGGTGCATGTGAATAGGGGAAGTCCCCATTCACTTGTTGGCGAGTGATTCAGCGAATCATTATTTCATTCTGAATTTCTACAACAAATCCAAAATACTAGGAGATATTGGGTTTGGGTGACCTCCCACAAGAAAATGAAAAGTTTAAAAAAAATCAATCGTTCAATGAATCGCCCAGAGACGCTGATATGGAGAGGGCAGAAAACAGTAATGATAAGTAAACAATAAAAAGGCACGATGCACCAAAGAGTATAATATAATAATAATTTATACCAGTGAGTACCAGCCTACTTTGAGTAAGTTATAACCTGGTTAACCTGGTTCCTGCTCCAATATGTTCACTAGCTAGTTGCTCATTTTGTTTGCTGTTTGATGCTGGGCAGGTAGCATACAGTGTTTATCAGAGCTTTTTCACTTGCTTTCTCAAATGCTGCCTGTATCTGGAAAAGATGAGAACCTTGAGACTAAACCAAAACAGTAAAGTCGCGGACCATAAAACGAAATGATCTGAAAGATGCTATAAAGCTCATTGGAGCTGACAGGAACTGCATAGTCGGGTGACAATTGTCTGAAAGTAAAATAATGTAAAAAAAAAAAAAAAACATTTGTTCCATCAACCTGTGTAGAGCATTGACATAATTTGGTTTCGTCTTAGCTGTTACAGTATTCGCTGGTCTTGTGTGGGTTGATAGAGATATACAGGCAACAAATTGCTGTGAGTCAGTAAATGGGGGCACAAGAAATGGGGTCTGTCGCAAGTTGAAATGTTTGCTTGCTAAGTCTTTTCACACAAGGTTATAAAAATTAACTGTCAGTGTGTGCGTGTATGAGTTTCCCGGCTTTTGCAATTTCTCAAACGCCTCATTTACCACTGGAGACTTTAAAATGTGTGAGCTTTGTCTTGCTGCCTCTGGAGGGCGAAGATAAGTCTTGACAGAGTATATGTTTGAGAGTGTGTTTTTCTTCCGAAAGCTTCCTCTGGGTAACGTTCGTGAACCACATAGGCACAGGCACACTTACCTGCAAATGTGCATGCACACACACATATACATTTCACCACATTTGATAGATCAGATCTCACCTTCCACTTGCTTCCCCTGTGCATTTTGCTGTTCTCAATTAAACAGCAAGGCTAGGATAGGGAATTTATAGACATTTTATCCTCACGCATCTACTAGGCCTGATAAAGAAAGAGGAAGCCATGTGTTTCAGCACCACCATGTGAACAGATGGGGCCACAGACTCCCTCCCTCCTACAGCTAGACTGATAGTGATCTGATGGCAAACTATACAGACAACTGCTTGGCACGGCTGTAGAGAATGAGGAGGCATGGTCTCTGTTCCTGGCGACTGAAGATGGAAAGATAGAAATTTAAGTCAAGTATGTGTCATACCCTTTCATCACCGGTGTGTGAAGCTCCTCTGCCTGGAGGCCATCCAGGTCCCAAGGTTTTAAAAGGAATGAAGGAGATCAGAAAGTAGACTTGAGGAGGAGCAGTGTGCACAGAGCGTGTTATGCAAGCGGTACAGTGTTTACCTCGCATTTTAAACAACTTACACGCTCCAGGAAGAGATGGACTTACATTTAGCTGTTGTCTCATGGGATTTACCTATTTGATAGGACTTATCCGACACATGTAAGCGCGCGCACACATACACACAGACACACAGACACGCACACACACAGACTTTTTGACTTTACTATATTGATTATTGCAAGAAAAACAGACAGATTTTCTTTTCTTTTTTTTTTTTTTTATATATTCACTTTGTCTAGAGACACGTGACTCCAGCGTAGTTTTATTTTTAAAGATAGTGTGACTAACAACGGATACTTTACTGAGCAACATGCAGTGTTATCATTTATTTGAATTACACACATGAACAGCAGTAACCCTTCAAAAGGTGAAAAACATAAAATAATAATAATAATAATAATTGTATTTATTTATTTTGTGATCCAATTGATCAAAGTGTAAAGTAAAAGTAAAAGATTTGATGATGTATAATTGTCAAAACAGGCCTGAGATAAATACATCTACAATTTGTAATTGTGTTCTGTAAATCCTCTGGCAGCAGAAAACATGGCAAATAGTTCAATTACACAGCTTAGAACATTTCATTGTGAAAGTCCTGCTTTTAATCATGTTTCATGCTTGTAACCTAATTGAAGATACTAATCCTTTTAAATCATAGCACTCAATAAGAAAAGAGAGATGAAATGACCTTTGTAGTGACCAAACTGATTGTTTCCACTTTTCTGATGAGCTTATTTGTCATTGTGACAGCGCGATCTCTGGAGGGGTCCTAGACCCTCCCCTGACAATTCTCTGGTCGGATCATGCACAGTTTGTTGATTTGTGGTCATAGATTCTTTTCTAGTATTTCTTTTTCAGAAACACAGAAATAAATGTCTTAGTTTTCAGCTGGGTTTGACACTATTTAACATTAACATGGGGAAAATGCTTATGCTCCACAGTCCAGAGCAGCCGTAAGAGGAACATTACGGTTGAAGTGCATGTTCTTGTTTTGGCAGCCGCCCTCTGTTATGGAAGGGAGTCATCATTATTGCAGACAGACCAGCAGTTTGCAAGGGCAAAGAAAGGAAATGAGGTGATCGAAAAAATCTGAAGGACAGATGCGGTGACTGTATAATAAATATTTATGTTGATGTGGTGTACCTGTTTCAGTAAAACATTATATATTTATACAGACACAGGGCACTCACAGACCCCTTCTGATTTTCCACCAGCATTCAAAAACATCGCATAGATTGGTGTGGGATAAATAAGCAAGATCAGACCTTTTTCTGCGCTTAGTCAATACTCGTTTCAGCAGTCTGGCAGCTTGCAGGAGAGGGAGGATGAAAAATGTATCAGGAGAATTTACTGCCCTCCGCCTGACTGTCCAACCCCTCTGCCACAGCTAACAGCTTATAATGCATTGCCCCATCTGGTGATTCTGGCCGCATTACAATTTATTTGCAGAATAATTGCACAAATATTAGGAGGCTAATGTGACGCCAACTTTCACTTTCACACTAATAGTGTAATAAACACTGAAAATATATGTATTTAAAATGTGTTGCGCTTTAGCGTATACTGCACATAAGTGTTTAGATATGTTAAATATGGTTCGACTCCTGAAGGGGAAATCCTGTTTTAATATAACGTTAGCATCATTTGTTTCGTTGATTACAAAAACCTAAGTGAAAAACAAATGGTTCCAGCTTGTACTCTTTAAAAAAGAGTGCACTGCAATTTATCACGTTCAAATATTATAACCTATTTTTTTTGGTTATTTAAAATGTGTGGGTCTGTGTGATCTGTTCAGAGATTAGGAAATACAAGTAAGTTAATGCTAATAAACCAGATGTACTCTTTTTCCACTCAACAATTTATCAGGAATCGATAATGGAATCGGTTTTGCTAGAATCTTATCAATTCCAATTCCTAATTATAAGTTAAAGTTACAGTGTTGAAGATCTCTGTTTCGTTCTTTCTGCCGGCACCTATGGCGATAAGTGGTAGTTGCAGCTCTTACTTCCCAGAGATCCAAACAGTGTCACCTGTTTTTTAAGTTTCAACTTCACTGGTCATCGCTTTTTTCTTTCGGCCATAGTAAACTTTTACTAGCGACGTTAGCAGAGGTGCTTCACGCACAATTGGGTTGAAGAGCGAGTCTGTTGCCTTGCGTTTGCTCGGGAGAACCAACCACTGCTGGGTTTGGGAAAATGTGTCACCAACTGTGCGTAGCTCTTGATTTTCCCAGTAATTTTGCCTCAGACACCCAGTTCTAATACTGCAATGGGCTTTCATCAGTTGGCCATAGGCTCAATCCCCATTGTGTTACCTCATTCAGCAAGTGACTTATCCGACATTTTTATAAAAATCTTTGAGATTGTTACTTCAAAATGTAAAATATAGCTTTTTATCTGATGTTCCGAGCTATTATATTAAGTTTAGCAATGAGAATAATGTAACTTTAAAGTCTGTAATATGAAGGTAGGCGTTCTTTCAGGCCTCAGTTTACTCTTTATTCTTGAAATATGCTTGAGGCAAGTTTGAATATAAAATATAAAAAAATTAATCTTACTATCACTTAGGTTGGTTTGGGCATGATGAATTGTTATTAATACAGATAGACATATTCCGTTTTATATATTTAGCTGTTTTGACATGGTCATGAATTAAAAATGTTTTTTTTTGTTTTTTTTTTCATCTTAATCTTAAACACATCTTATTTCTGTCCTCCATATCTGTCTCATCCTCCTCTCCGCAGTCACTTTTGCAATAAGGTTTTAGAAGAGGACAGATGGAGGTTTTCCAGAACTGGGCTGTGGCATTAAAGTGCTTAAAATCTTTTTTATTTGATCAAATAAATCCAGTGGGTTAGCTAGCTATCAGCTCTCTCCAGGCCATCTGTCCCACTCTGATTTCTCCTTCTCCTCTGCTCACTGATCTACCTGCCTGGGTCTCAAGGAGGCTCTGCACAGGTTGTTCCAGCTCTGTTTCATGGTGGCCACATCCCTGTGCTCATGCTGAAAGAGAATGTATTGTACTGGGAGGACTGAGAGTGCTTGATGCATTTCAGGGGTTATGAGCGCAGACATGTTCCAATTTCTCCCACTGCCACAAAGGCTGATTGGGGGAGGGTTTCCATTTTCTGACAGGTTTAAAGCAGCATCATTCAAAAAGATGGTGAGGCAGAATTTTAAGGTCAATATTGTGTCTCGTTTTTTTCGCTCTTCCCCATCCTTCTCCCAAATCTAGCTCCCTCATTTTTTTTTCTATTTCCATCCTGCTCTTATTTATCAGTGTTTCTATTTGTCTAGTGCCTCTGTCTCAATCAGTTTAGGTTCTTGTTGTGAACCAGGGAATAAATGGACAAACAGGACCAACCTAATAATGACGTGTCTAATAATGACGCAAATCATTCTCTTTGTTTCTTTCTTTGATTAAAGCTTATAAATATCAAACAGATGCCTTGAATCTCAGTGGGGGAAATTACAGCTTCCAAGTTTTTCATCCTCAAATGAGTAAATATTGTTTCAGACAATGAAAACTAAATAAATACGTAAGAACCACACATCTAATGAGTTACATCTAAGCCGGGATAAAGCACGGTTGAGGTGGATGGTCAGTGAAATGCCCCTTTAAGGATTGAGATGTTACAGAGCATGCCAAGTGTTTATGGCTAACCCCGACTTGAAGGTTAACGATCGGTATTTGATGCTGCCTCTGCGACCACGCTTCTCTGACTCCAATCAATAGTCATGTTAATAAGCAGCAGAAATACTTGACACTCAGGCTCCTCTCTGTGCTGGGTGAATTGCTGTATTGATCCTTGTCCTCTCATTTTAATTCCAGTATTTCTTACAAAAGAAGCAAAATGCACATGGCATTGACCCTCGCCAAGTGTAACTGATGGGGGAGGAATTTGATTTTTTTTGTTGGTGTTCTGTGACTGGTAGTGCTCTCATGAAATGAAAGGGCCATTATGGAATTTCTGACGAGTCCTGACACTTTTGTAAAACCAACGGTTCCCCTTTAAAATACAATAATGTCTGTCATCCTCCCTCCTCACCTCTGATATACTAAAAGTGTTGTTTTAACAAGGTAATGCACGTTTAGGCTATTCCCGGCAGCACAAATGACGCAACACGTGACACATATGTCACAGAGCAACTGAGCCTGACCGAGTAATGGAGGCCAAGACGGGCTTGCTGCCTTTAATCAACTTGAGATGAGGCAGAGGGAAGCCTTCATCATGTTGTGCCTTGGGGGAGCAAGGCAGGACATAAAGAAGGCCAGTTTGATCTTGATGAGCTTTTTAGGGTGTCAGGGCTTTTCGGAGATGAGTTTTCATGGGGCCTAGTCATCCTGAGAGGAATGCTTTCAGGTGACACTAATTGCTCCTGAACCCAGCTAGCTGTCACGAAGAGGGAAAACTCTGTCTGCCAGAAAACTATGTTCTCTCCAACTCATGTCATGTCATGATGAGGCTGGGAGAGTAAAGATGCATGCCAGACAGTATGAAGAGTAATTAGCAATGCAGGGTATTTAAATCAATGCAAAAATGCACACTGCAGCAAAAAAAATGGAGACGTCAAGGCCCAACAGGAACCTCAAAGAGTGAGGCTGATTCATCAAAGAGCAAGAGTCTCATCTCATGAACGTGTTTCAAATGCTGAGGCCACTAATGTCTGCTTTACTGGAGGAGCACACGATGATATTTGAGAAGATGGTCACTATATTTTGGAGGCTGAATTTGACATGTGCCTCATGCAGGAAGCGATATAAGAATACATTTCCTCTTATTTTTGTTTGTATCCACAATTTTGTTCCTATTTTTTTAGTACCCATTGATTTCTGGGATTCACCAATGTTTCTTATTGTTGCTCTTCTCTTAGGTAAGGGGAAGTGTTATGAAAGGTCAACTCCATGAATTGTTTGTCCAAAGGAAGGAAACATGAGATTTAAATTTGAGGAACATAAAAAAATGCATTAATATCCTATAATGAAAACTTGATCATACTAGGTCATAGAGTAATTATGATGATTGGATTATAATATTTGTGGGATAAAGAATTTGTTTTTTGGTCCATTAATCCCTATTAAGACTATAAAAACCCTCACGTGATATCGCGTGTCTTCAGCTTCTGGACAGCTTACATACTGCTCTTGGATGATTTTTGATTTTCCTGTAACGCCAGTACTGACGCTCTAGAAAATCACACGTTTAACTTTGTTTAAATTCATTTAACAGTTTCTTCAACTGCTGAAGTTCTTCCTACAGCCTTTTTTTGGTGGCATCTCTCCAATTTTTGTGCATGTTGTAGTATTTGCACACACGGCACAACAACATCTGGAGTTAACAGAAAAATTAAGAGAAATGCAAGAACAATTTAAGAGCATGTTGCATCACGAGGCCCAATGAGTTAAAGTTAGTATTGTATTCAGCCATCGGCTCCGGCACATTCTCATTAACATTCAGCTTCTGCTGATTGGTAAGGATCCATTGTTTTAGACAGCAAGGCAAACAGGAAATGGCCTCGGCTGTTTTATATAGAGGTGAATGTTCAATTAAGATAACGTTTTCCATATAAAGAGCACTGGAGGGATTCTCTTTTTGTATAAACTTATCAGGAGATACACAAAAACACCAACTGTATGTGGTGCGCCAAGATTATTCAAATGTGAGGCTTAGATACAGGGCGAGGAGGTAGGTACACTACCAGTGTGCTCCACTGCATTAGCCATAGTTATGATGACACTGCAGCTGGTGAGTCCAATGGCTGTTGATTTATTGCCCCCAGCAGCAGGGTCATTTAATTTCCATGTATAGTGGGATCATTTTGATTACATACTGCTCATTTCTGCATCAGCAATGGCTCCTGTGAGTCAGTGTAAATGTCTATTGCAGAGCACCAACAGATGTTTCCAACAATAAATTATCAGTGAGAGCCAGCCTCTGCGGCCAGTTAACTCATACTGTGTGCTTACTGGGAAAAAATAATAAGTGAGTGAATAAAGATTACATGCCATGTGTAAAAAGGCTAATTAGTTTGAAAGATTGTTTATTAGGACCAGGAGAAATGTTTTTCTTGCCGTCTCTCTTCTCTTTTTTTTTTTTTTTGTTAAGTAGACAGTCACACCCTAATTGCACGATACAGATTTTTTGGCTGGACCTAATTGAGGCGAGGCCAGCCCTATAAACGCAAAATCTGTTACGGAGTGAGTGATGATGAAAAAGTAACGCTGAACTACTGAAATAGGACAATAACACTTTAGATGAGTAACCCAGATCAATGAATTGTTGAAAGATAGCATCATTATATCGTTGAATCGCTGGATAAATAAAATCAGTCCTGAATTATTTGACTCAAATATATCTTAACCATGTCATGTGATATGGTACTTCAGTACTTCAGTAGGTGTACAATTAATATTTAGGAATTTACATTATAGATCAGGCTGTACTCATACGCTGTTCGTAGCTATACCTACAAAAAGTAATGCACTGTAATTCGATATGTCCCACGCAATCAATTTGTATGTAATCCACGCAATTGGGAACCTTGAAGTACAAAGAACTATAAGTCCATGTAGGCAGGATGTCGGGGTGGCTGAATGGAACACCACTTCCATTGTTTTAACCCAAAACCCGATCTTTTCCTAAATCTATAGTAAACCAGTAGTTTTGTTCCCTAAACAAACGGTTTATTCAAGTTTATTTTAAAAACCGTATGCATGTAACGAGCGTAAATTGACACGTCCTACAAATAGCCAGCAACACAACGCAAGAAAAATGAGGAATAACTTTATGAAAGATATCATATCATGTATAAGGATACGTTGCATAGACACACCGCTGACCATACATGTAACAATTTGGCCATAATTTAGCACATTGACCAAACACCGTCGAAACATAGACTTCCACCTAGTCTTGTTAATGTATCTCTTATGTGGACTGTAAGATACCAGCAGTGACTCTATAGTAACAGATTAAAAGCCGTGCCAGCCTGCTTTCTGTTCGGATGCGATAAGATGAATCTTCACCTCTGCTCGCTGTTTACTCTCATACACTGCAGCACCCAGGAAGCTCCCTGTTCTACAAAGATCATGCTGAAAACAGCAAGAGCAAGCTTCACTCCTGTAAATATTGATATCCCTTGAAACCTTTATCTCAGAGATTTTCCCTCTACCTTTTGTATTCCGAGCGCAGTTTTGGCCTGTCAATTGTATTGTGGCCTTGCAGCTTGGTTTGTTCATTATAGTGGTTTGATTAAAAAGACAAGGACTGGAGCAGAGATGACCCTCTCTCAGGAAATATTTTATTGGAACAGTAAAAATAAATACAATAAAAAGTAAATGCTTAAGGGTTAACGATGGTATTTGAAAGAGCACCGAAAGGGCATTCTTACTGTACATTTCTTGCATTGCTTAGAGCTGGATGAAAAAAGAAAAAAAAAAGATTTATACATACTTTCGTCTCAACACAATTTTCTAAATGGAACAACACAATGTTCAGATGGCATCCTCTGATAATGTTGTGGTTGGTGCAGAAGTGTGCTTAGTCAGCCAAATCCCCGGTCTCACAAATGTGTCTGCTGAGGCGGAGATTCCGGCTAGGAGTTACATTAAGCCTACTCTCATTACAGTCTAGAGGAACATGCATGTGTGTGTACATATGTACACACACACGCATGTACATGTGTGTGTGTGTGTGTGTGTGTGTGAGAGAGAGAGAGAGAAAGAAATCCCTCTGGGGATTTGGCTCCAGCACTGGTGAAGATAAGGTAGTGTGATTTCTCCTGACATGGCCAATGATTCATAATTGAGGCAGGACAGCTGTTGCTGGCTGCACTGACAGGTCCCAGGGTGGATGACAGATGATAGGGCCCTCTGGGGCCAAACTATCCATCAGTCCAAGTGCTCACTGTCCACAATCTGCTCACCTGTCCTTCATGAGCCTCCCTGGTGAGCGTAAACCAAGGGGTCAAAGACCAACTATCTGTTTGACCTCACTGGTTATGATTATATGTTGTTGCAATATCAGAGTGCATTACATTACATGGACATTATACCATAAACACCTGCGCAATTTGATGTTTATGAAATAAACAAGAAATACTAGAAAAAACAGTCCAAGCTAAAACTGAAAAATGGGAACATTTTCACTGACAGGAATAGTTATCAAAGTCTCCTCATCTCAATAAATAGAATACATTTTAAACTTTATTTTTATAGCACTTTTCTTAAGTCACAACGTGTACTTCCTATAATAAAAAAAGAACAAAGAAAGGACCAAAACTTTAGAGAGAACATTTTCAATAAAATTGAATGACTAAAATATATATAAATAGGTACCGTAAAGGACAAAATAAAAGCAATCCTATGGTCATATCAATAATTAATAATTAAGAGACACAACCAGATGAAACACAATCCCAGTCTTTGTTGTGTAAAAACTTATTTTCGGCTTGTGAGTCATCTGTAAAGCACTTTGAATTGCACTGACCTGTATGAAAGGGGCTATACAAAAAATAAAGTTTGATTGATTGACAAGAGATTAAGTTTGACATGCAGCCTGTTTTATCTCAATGGGTGTTCCAATGTCCAAGGACTTTACCTGCAAAGGCCTGGTCACCCATCCTGAGAATCCCATCCATCGATCTAAGGTAACACCAAGATATGTAAGGAGTCAGCAAATCAGTGTCAGTGACGCACACACATATATATATATATATATATATATCTACCGTAATTTCTGGACTATTCAGCGCATCTGAATATAAGCCGCACCCACTGAATTTTTAAAAAATATGTATTTTGTACATAAATAAGCGGCACATGTCTATAAGCCGCAGGTGCCTACCGGTACATTGAAACAAATGAACTTTACACAGGCTTTAACGAAACACGGCTTGGAACAAAAATAAATAGGCCTTTAAACGCCTTCAACTTGAAAGCTGCATCATATGCCTTTCTCCGTGTCTTTGCCATGATGAGGGTGACAACATGACCGTAATCAGAATCATGACCATTCATAATGTCCGCTGTTTAAAATGTCCGCTGTTCATAATGTCCGCTGTTTAAAATGTCCGCTGTTCATAATGTCCGCTGCTGAAGACATTCCAAGAACTAATAATGCAATTGAAGGTTGGCATAATGTTTTTAGAGGTTCATTTGGTACACTGAATGAAACACCGAGAAATTTCGTAAAAAAGTTAATTACCGCAATGAATGGGAAGTTTGAGCGCGCTCGATTTACGTCACCTTATGCGACGGTGCTCAGTTTTTTGGCGACATATAAAACATACATATGTATAGATGTGAAGCAAATTGATTTAATATCAGCAATGCAATTTTTAATCAATGCAGAACAGAGAGCCAACACAAGTTGGCTGGTACAGGGCTAATATGTTAATATCTTTTGGTGCCAGTTATAATTCGAGCAGCAATGTTTTTGCACCAATTTGAGTCAGTGGAGGAAGTTCTCACAGATACCAGCATAAATTTAATTACAGCAGTCCAGGCTGAAAAAAATAAATAAAAGCATATCAAACTTTATGTCAACAGAAGGAACATTGATTTTGTTGAGTGGAAAAAACAAACAAAACATGAATGGATAAAACGGCTGGTAGAAATTGCTACTCCAATTAGTAGGACCTCAGATTTATTGTCATTAAATTGTATACATTTTATGAAATGTTGGGATGTTCCGTATCTGTTATCATTAAGACAGGCAAACAATGGGACTTGGATTGGGGATTGGGGAGGGATTGAACAAGAAAAAAAGACTTTCTTCCAGTTCCAAGGTGGGTTTCAGCAAGAAGGACATTTTGATTTCTAGCCTGTTTTTTTTTTTTTGGAGAGATGCTTGACTGAAACATTTATGAACCATGCTGGAATATCAGCCATCTCTCATTGACTCACCAGCTTTACATAATGGTGAAGGCAACAGAAACACATCACAGAATAATAATTTGAGAATGAAATTCAGAGAGGAAATAAATTATAGGCTCTAGTCTTATTTTCTACTTTATCTGAATCCCCAAGAAATGCATCCTGACTTGAAACTAAATACATATCCAACCTTAGTTACTTAGTTATTGGAAGTGTTAGAGTAAAATAACAAAGCACAGTTTGTGAAGATGTTTCAACATTTAAGATATATTATACAAGACAGCAATGCAAACAATCAATCACAATCCGTTTGAGTCTCCATGATTGTCTAAATTTGTCAGACAATCAAGTTAAACCCGTGGTTAGTAAAATTGCAATTCCACATTGCACTATCATCTCATTCCTTGAATATATGAGAATGGATGTTAAATTGAAGGAGAATTACTGTGCTGTACTGTAGGGGTGAATTATGAAGTTATAAGATGAGCAAGTAGCTGAAGTAACCTGATTTGCAAAACATCCAAGCCCTCCATATTAACTCAGAGACAGAGAGGCAGTAGTGGAACAAAAAAGAAAAGAACTCTGCCTCAGGCTTTGTCATTGGCGTTGCCCTTGAGAAAGAGAGAAACAGGAATTCTAAAATAATGTGGCAGCCCTTTATCAAGCACTGTGACACTGCTGTTTAAGGCTCCTGCAACAAATTAACTATCTAAGCTAATATGCACAGTTTTTGTAGTAAAAAGATGCACAGGAGATTGTGTAACACGCACACAAAACATGAGAATATCCGTTATTTGACTATTTTTCATCAACTGTTTGCTCTCTGTGTTTTCAGTTGATTTGAAACCTCCTGGCGTTTAATTCTGGTTGTGATAAAAATCAAATCAATCAAAGTGGCTGACTTCATGGATGATTCAGGAAGAAGTCACCTCTAAGCTCAGTCTCAGAGTGTCCATTAGCCTCTCTGCACTCATTGCCAGCTCTCCTTCCACTTTGAGTGACAGCCAACCCGGCCAAATTCATTTTGCTGCCGCCGTCGTGCATCCTGCCCACTGTCTCAGCTTTTCCAGGCTGTTGCACTAAGGCTCCTGCACACATATTACCTCAGGGACATCGGCCTATGGAGGGCCAACAACCCTTTTTCTGCCTCATGGCATACCTGAGATCTGAGCCCACTACCTACAACAGCATTAGCTTTCAGAATAACGATATGAATTTCACTGAAAGCTTGAACTAGATGTGGTTGAATTAGCTTTGATGGTGCACTTGTCTTTCAAGACAGGAGCTAGGTCCATTTTGATCTGATAATAGTTTAAAATGCTCAGATTGAGCACCGTTTGTCTCCTGTCTTTTTTAGTAGCAAAGGCAAATTAACAATACATTTAGCTATTTATTGAGAATCTATTTAATCTATCTGGCTAAGCTTGAATTGTAGTTTTTGTTTTGAGGTTGAGTTATCTTTAACCATAGACTGCATCTAGGAAGTGGACGTAGTGAAGCCTTGTAGTCTTGTTTTTTTGCAATGACAAGTGACACAAGTGGGTAGAGCTTAGTACAACCAAACACTAAACAAGACAGTTTTAAGCAGCACATGTTATAATTAACTTTCAGGAGCTGAAAACACATTGTGAAAAGGGTTAGAATTCTAAGACAAAAACATGGACTTTACCCAGACCGGACAACAGTTGTCATGCTCTATTGTCTATTTTACTTTAAATGCGACCACCATTTACTAAATGAATGTTATGCTGGAAAATGTTTACTGAGGTAATATATCAGGTGATAATTTTCTCATAGACTTCTACACAATTGGACTACTTTCTGCCCCCTGCTGGTCATGAGCAATACTGCAAGTAAAAGGCACATTAGATTCACTTTTCTGAACCGGAGGTTGCCGCTTGTCTTTAAAAGTTCAACGTGTAATTCCGAGCCACCTGCTCCAAATAAATACTGGTCAGTATTTCACCCCTATTACTGGGTCCATACAATCTAAATTCATCAATCATCAATCATCATCTTCATCATCATCGTTATTAAAAACCCAACTAGTTAACTAGTATGTTCACCTGTTTATATTTTTGGTGTAGTTTGTCATATTTATTGTATTCTAAGTTTTAGAGTATTATAGTGTATTCTTTTTATTGTGTATTGTATTCTACAGCTACTGTATACATCTCTCTCTTCTAGTGTTGACATATTTAATATGTATTAATATGTATGTCAGTCCATCAGTCTGCCCGTCAGACCAAAATGCTGAAACTCTGAGAGTCGTTCTAAATATCACTGCCATCCTATAATCTTCACGTGGGGCTTAGATATCTGTGGGATTACTGCGGCACTGGGGGCTGTACAGTTCGTGTAACATTACATTTTGATAGTTTGTATGTTGGCTTGGGTCCGGACGGCAGAGACGAGCAAAACATATCGCGTTTTTGTTTCCTCCTCCGCGCCTACATAGGACTGCCTCCCTGCAGGGAAGCGTGCAGCCGTGGCACCGGTAGTCACAACACTGGTAATCACAGCACTGGGAGTAACAGCGGGCTGCTAGAGCGCTGGTTTTAACCTGTGAAACGGAAGAAAGTTTGACGATCTGGCGAAAAGTCAGCTGAATTAGTGCTATCTGCTCACTGCTCATGGAAGATCTGTCTGTCTCCCTGCCGCCGTACTTCCAGCAGAGCAGCCTACGGCGGTGAGGAAGAGGCGCGGGTGCAAGTCTTTTTCTCATTTCTGCCACTTTGGATTAATGAAAACACACTTTCAAAGCGTGCAGGGATCATGGCTGTATTATTAAGTGTGCCGAGTCAGGCAGCTGTACTTCTTCCCCCTCTGGTCTGAGGGCAGACTGGAGCTACACTGACTCACTATCGCCTCCTAGACCGGACGGGCCGGAACTGTCAGTTAGATGCTGATTTCAGTAGATATCTCTGCAACACATAGACGTCTTTGACACAACGTCACCACTGTTACCTCTTCACACTCTGTGCATAATGTTACTTCATTGTTTTAATGTTTTAAGTTTAAATGATGAGTTCATCTTACACATTGAACCTTTAACATGTTACTCAGAATTAAGACTCTTTTTGTGGCACTAGTGGGCAATAACCCCACCCCCCAAACAAACTACCTAAATAATTTGATAAAGAATTTCAAGTGATCGAACTCAATAAACACATTAATACCTGCTTTAACTCCAGTAAAAAGTCTGTTAATCAACATTGTTATTTAATGCAAACACAATGAAATACTTTTTGCCTTCTCCATTCACCTTGGAAGGGTTCACCTATACTGCAAACACAAGTGAAGGTGAAAGATTTTTATTTTTATCATGCATAATAATGACCATGACCTGCTGCTGGATTAACATGCCTCTTTTATAGTTCTATGATGGAATTAATCAGATGTTGCTCCAAAATGTGTCAGTGCTCCATTATCCAGACAGTTTAACTACGTGCAATACTCCGGAGGTTCCTTCACCAGATTTAGCTGCAGATGCTGTTCAAACCTGTTGAAGACATAAAACACTGCTGTCAGACTGGCTTACAGGCACAAGGCGAACACAGAAAGAGGATGAATCAATCATGAGTGGAATGACCCAGACAGATTCTACAATTACTCAAGAACGTGTCTACAATCCGGGAGCAGGTTAACAAAGAAATGACTAAACCAAACATATCCCTGTGCTACTGCGTTGGTAGACAACTGAGCAAAGTAACACAGCAGGTGACCTATTTCTCAGTGCAACATCATTAGACTAAACTTGGCTTTAAATGGAAACACAACAGTGGGGGGTGCTGAATTAAGATCCCATCTGGTGTGAACTGAGACCTCATAAGTCAACAGTTAGTCACCAGGTTTGTGTGCATTGGGATTTGTTTTGTGTGTGTTCAGTGTTAGAGTTAAAAGTCTATGAAGTCTTTTGTTTTTTTCAAAGAGTGGATATAAATACATGTGCTCATTCTAACAGTGCT
Source organism: Bovichtus diacanthus (assembly GCA_943590825.1). Classification (NCBI taxonomy): domain Eukaryota; kingdom Metazoa; phylum Chordata; class Actinopteri; order Perciformes; family Bovichtidae; genus Bovichtus; species Bovichtus diacanthus. Next base: position 3,801,399 of record CALSBV010010655.1, read on the forward strand.
AAAATACAATGCACTGACTGTTACATTGGTGCAATGTGTTGCTCTACAGAGACCCTTTGCAGTAAGTCAGTCAGTGAACCGTTTGCTTGCATGACATCATAAGTGATGCACAGAGGTGCAGCAATAAAGGCCGGTGAGTTATCATATGTCTCTTTTTTTCCCAGGTGCTGAATGTGAGTGTGTTGGAGGGAGAGCAGGTGACAGTGGAGGACACGGGTGGCCGAGAACCCTTCATCCTTGCCAATGAGTCAGTCTTGATGAGAGGCCTAATATTACGCAGCTGGAGCAACCAGATCTCCATCCGATTTCGTAGTGACCAACAGCGAAACTCCGGATTCCTTTTGCTGCATTACCAAGGTGAGCCAGTACCATCTTGCATAGCCAGACCTATCTCTTGCTGCACCTATTATTATTCTGTTACAGGGGGAAAAACTCTCTGGTTTGTTTGTATTTCTTCAAACCAATCATAATTGTCTCGGCGTCACTAAGCCTAGGATGCTGCGATGGTGCCCTTGCCAAGCCGGACAACACACAGACACATTAGCCACGCACTAAAGCATACTCTGCTCTATCATCCATTTTGCTCTAAATAGAACCATAATTCACAAAATTAGGAAAATGTTTACTGAGATAATAAATCAAGTGAGAAGGTTTACTGAGATAATAAATCAAGTAAGAAGAAGGGCAATTTTCTCAGACTTCTATACAATCTGACTTATTTTTGCAACTAGTGGAGTTGCTCCCCGCTAGTCACTAGAAAGCATGCAGGTTTGAGGCACTTCTGCATTGGCTTCACTTTTCAGAACCGGAAGTTGCCTCTTGGTCAGAAGTCTATGGTACAAGGGACCATAGCTTGTCATTGGAATTAGCACATTCAATAGTTTTGTGAGCACTGGATTCCATTGGCCTTTGCAGAGAATAAAACTATACAGAATTAATCATTAAATGAGATCAAATAGTGACTACGAGTATAGAGTGTGTGCCAGCAGCTAAATCTGTCAGCATAGAAGCTTACTGTATGTTGTCGTTAAATATGATGCCCAATAAATTCCTCCTCTCTCTCTCTCTCTCTTGTTTCACGTGTGACATTGATCTCCCATGTCCGCAACAATGTCTGTTTATCTTAGCAATCACACAAAGTGGCCAGCAATTACATGCTCCATCGATTTGAGTTGATGGTGGATGCTGCTGGACAAAACATTCATTCCACCACATTACTGTGGCACTTTCATCAGCTTGAAAATGAAATTGAACATCAAAACAGTGCCGCTGACATGAGATAAATCAGCCTGTCACTGTTTGACGTGTGAATATTGCTGTGTGGTCAGGCTGAAATGATGACAACGAGGGGTCAGCGCAGATCATACAGGGTGGTGCATAGATGGGGACAGATGGTTCCAAATAGTTGAAATATATTATGCTGTCAGTAGGTATGCTTTTGTCCTTCACTTCTCTTTGCATTTCTGTTGCTTTTATTCAGCAGTATTTTGCATGCCATATTTTCCAGGTTTATTGATAAATAAACAGTATCTGGACATCTGCTATTTCCTTGACTCTACAGTATTGTTAAGTCGAAACACCCCGGCAAAAACATTGTTTTTCATACACTGGTCAATTTTGAGATTTTGGGATTTTTTGCTTCCATAACATTTCTTCTTTCTAGTGAAAAAGAAAACATCCAAATTAAACATTTAGGTGTTTATCGTACTACGCCTTGTCTATTTGCGTCTGTAGATTTCTCTTGAATTCACCAAAAGTTAAAATTAGATGATGCCTCATTTGTTAAATAAACCCAATGGTCACAGCGTAGTATGCACCTGATGCCAAGGGGTCAACAAGCGGACTTGGTGACACTGTACATGGTCAATATGCCCTTCATATCATTAATAGAAACTTCCAGCTGCTCACTTACTTTGTAACCCATGATTCTGCATTTAATAAGGAAAATTAAGTGGTTCCATATGTTCCATGCAAACATCTTATCGTGAATAACAGAGATAAGACTCACAACCAGGATATTGTGCACAAATGTGTGCAGGTTCACTCTCCCCATTAGTCAGGTACTTATCAATTAAAGAAAATATCTAATGAAAAAAGCTGTAATGATATACACCCTGGAATAATAGTGAACCTAAGGTTATCCTGAGCTAAGTATTGGATATAAGGCTATATTTTTGCAATTGAAATGTCAACTGTCAAATACGCCCACTCCATTAAAACAAAGCTTTCTCAACAGGTGAAACACAGAGCCACATACTAAAAAATACATATGTCAAACATATCTAAATTGCTGTACTAAATGTAATGCTTGCCTATTGTTTGAGAATTTAAATCTGTTTAAAAAAGAAAAATGTAAAACACACATACAGTATTTAAACAGGTTTCTTATGTTCGATATTATATCCCACATATCATTAGAACCAGGATAAGACTCGTAGTAAGGATAATAGTGCGCATGTAAACCTACCAATTGACAATTGACCATGTGTTGGTGACAGCACAGATCAGAAGGTGAGCAAAGCTGAAAAAAGACAAATCAAACTCAAACATTATTCAATTATATGACTATGAAAGGATGAATCCTATCAGGGGAAGTCTGGCTTGAGGCCATATACTGTATATAAGAAGTGGACGTAGTCACTGTGACGTCAACAATTGGTTTGTGGACTACAGTTTGGATGCCTTAAGTTTGGCGCGTTGGCTGATTTTGGCCATCACCATCTTGGTCTTTGCAACCATAAGTGACACAAGAGGGTGGAGCTTACGACAACCGAACGCTGACAACATCGTGGAAGCAACCTGTCAATCACAAGGTAGCCCCACCCTAAAGCATACAGCGCTTTATTGTCTATTTTACTATAAATAAGACCATAAATTAAAAAAAATTAACATCATGCTGTACTGAGGAAGATTTAAAACTAGCGATTGAGACAATAAACTCATTAGGGAAATGTTTACTGAGGTAATTAATCAAGGGAGATGTCGGGTAATTTTCTCGTAGACTTCTGCACATCCGCACGTCTTTTTGCAACCAGAGGAGTTGCCTCCTGCTGGATATTAAAGAGAATGCAGGTTTAAGACATTTCGGCATTGGCTTTACTTTTCAGACCCGGAGGTTGCTTAGGGCACCAAAATACTCATGTCAATACTTTAAATGCCTTTGTTTCAACATAACTTATTTAATACAAGGCTTAATCTAACGTGAACTCAACTCAACACAGCACCTTTAAATACTTTTACAGATAGACCCTGTTTTGTCTGATGCTACTGTATGTTCTCAGCACTGTATGATATCAATAATCTTATGACCTTATAAAACCCTTTTAAAAACACTTGCACAAAGACATTTTTCTGTATTGTAATTTTGGCTTGCAGTTATATGTGTGGTGTTAGGTGTCCACCAATCAATGGCTTTGGATGTTGATTGTACAAATGTAGTTACACTAATGAGAAAAAATGCAAAGAGAAGATTTCTAGAAGAAGAGTAGACATATTGGAGACACAGAAGATATTTCAATTTGTGCTCCTGTCCCCCTTGGTAAGCAGAGTATCACCTTGTCCTTTATAATGGGCTGTGAGAAATGTGATTGGACAAGCGTAGAGGAGACAGAACTGTGGAGAGATGGATTTCAGCTCAGGGTAATTAATATCTGCTACAGCGTTGGCTCGGCCTGCGATGGCAGACTGATGGATGCCTCTATAACATCAGCATTGAGCCTAACACTCGGAACATGATTATCTGGGTGTTTTACTGTTTATATATATATATGGAGTCAGATGTAGGAGTTTGGGATAGGAAAGGAAAGAAGAATACCACTTTCTTTGTACATGCTTATCCATGACCTTATCTTTTCCTCAATACACACACATATTCACACATTGTCAATGTCCAGAGAGACAGCTGCTGCTGCTACAACATTTGGAGAAAAAACATTACATGCAATTAACAACAAATCATAATTATTAAAAATGTTTTTATTTCACACACACACACACACACACACACACACACACACACACACACACAC
>CALSBV010010655.1:3814582-3841730 GCA_943590825.1 Bovichtus diacanthus
TGTGTGTGTGTGTGTGTGTGTGTGTGTGTGTGTGTGTGTGTGTGTGTTTTTTAGGCTGCTGATTAAAAATGGCAACAACATAGACTCTCCCCCCGTGTACGACTCCTACGAGGTTGAGTATTTGCCCAATGAGGGTGTGCTCAGTACTGGACGTTACTTGTTTATAGAGTTCACCACAGACGGGACATTGACCTCCACTGGTGCAGCCATCAGATACGAAGGCAAGTCGATCATGCAGTTTGCTAATAGTAACCGGTACCATGTCATTTCTATTTGATGCAATGTATTTTTTTGTTTGTCCACAGCTTTTGCGAAAGGCATGTGCTATGAGCCCTTTGTCAAGTACGGCAACTTCAGCGGCAGTGACTCCACCTACGGTGTGGGTGCAGTGGTTGAATTCTCATGCGACCCTGGATACACGCTGGAGCAGGGCTCCGTAGTGATTGAGTGCGTGGACGCACAAAACCCACAGTGGAATGAGACCGAGCCGGCTTGTCGGGGTGGGTCAACCGATTTCATCTGCTTGAGTAATTGTGCGGTACAAGAAATCTTTTTTAAAATCTGCTTCCACTGGAGCAGATATGACTGACCTCAGGACCCACGCCATTCATTGTCTGCTTGATTAGTGCACGAGCTGGTGAAGTATTTTTTACTCAAATATTAAAGACTGGGAGTTAACTATCTATTCATAAGCTGCTTTCCTCTTATCCATGATACATTTCCTCTTAAAATTGTAACAATGATTTACTTTGATATGTGTGCTTGCAGGGCAGACTTTAGAAGTGCTTTAGATTAAAAAGGCAAACAATAGATGGCCTAAGATGAACATTACCACACTGCACATTTGCACCATATTATTAGCTACCCCTGAGCACTTCCCCACACACACGCACTTCCACACACACACACACACGCACACGCCAAGTCGACACGCTGACCTCACTCTCGTCTTTGTTGCCTGCCTGGCTGTTCTGCCACACAGGGAAATTGAAAAGCTCTCCTGTAAAGCTAGATATGAGAAAATTTAATTTCTGCTCCTGTGGGTCATGGTCATCAAGCGTTTCGGTGGTAGTGTGCAGTTTTACAAGGTTCACGTCAAGGAGCCTGCACACTCGATTTCAGCTGTGTTTTATCAAGCATGAAGACCGTGGTTCCATCCTATAAAGTCACATTCATGTATCAACATATTTTAAGTTTCGCTAACACTTTCTATGATGCCCACGTCTATAAGGCAATATAAACATACGTATAATGCGTTATTTTCTGCTTATAGCATTGTATAATTCTAGTTATATACTCTAACCCTCATATATATATATATATATATATATTCATATATGTCATTTTATGACAATAATCATAACACAATAAAAAAAAGCATTTTATAACGACTTATAAAGTCAAGTCTCATAATACTTCATAAATGCTGGTGTTATAATGCATTATAAAGAGATTAAGTGGTCATTTTTTGCTTTTAAAAAGCGGCTGTGGCTCAGGAGGTGGAGTGGTCGTCCACCAGTTGGCGGTTCGATCCCCGGCCTCTCTAAGTGTCCTAGGGCAAGATACTGAACCCTAAATTGCTCCCAACGGTGTGTGAGTGTGTGTGTGAGTGTGTGTGTGAATGGTTATCACTGATGAGCATGTGGCACCTTGTACGGTAGCCTCTGACTCTGTATGAATGTGTGTGAATGGGTGAATGCTGCTGTGTTGTAAAGCGCTTTGAGTTTGAAAAAAAGATTGGAAAAGCGCTATATAAATAAAGTCCATTTTAGTAAATTGAAAATAAGTATCATTAAATCTATGCAAGAACACACAAAACATCGTAAAATGTATTTTTACTTTACTTAAAGCAAACTACTTAGAGTAACTTACATTATAACACATAAGTGATTAGTACACTATTAATACACTATGAAAAAAAAGGCAGTGAGCAATTATGAATTATTATGATACTTGACCTTATAAATCATTATAAAATGTTTTATAATGTGATATGATTATAGTTATAAAGCATTATGAATATGTATGAGTGTTTATAACTATATTTATACAATGCTATGAGCAGATTATAACGCATTATAACTATGTTTATAATGCGTTGAGGACATGGTCGTCATAGAAAGTGCTACCTTAAATTTCTTTACATTACAAATGGTACGATTTGATGTTAATTGTGCTTTCAGTGCCAACCTGAGCTGTTTGTGTGTTGCAGCTGTGTGCAGCGGGGAGATCACAGACTCTGCCGGTGTGGTGCTGTCTCCTAATTGGCCGGAGGCCTATGACAAGGGTCAGGACTGCATCTGGGGTATTCATGTGGAAGAGGACAAGAGGATCATGCTTGACATCCAAGTGTAAGAGACTGCACTCAGTTGTAAAACTAGAAATCACACAGGGAGGTCAGAGAGGAGGTCAGATTGACCGAGATGTTAAACACATCTCCGGACACAAATTCACACACGCTGAATTTCCTTCTCATCTATTCTCTCGCTTATACAGACACACTATACAACACGCACATGGGGAAGTGTTTCTGTGGTTGCACTCACTAATTAGATTTCTTTTTTTTCATCCACTACATTAAGAATTCTGTGTAGCTTCCAGCTCGCTCTCTGACCAGATTAGCCAGTAAGCCTCCCTGCTCCCACTTCCCTGGTGTGTGTCTCAGAGTTGGCTTTGAAATGAATATGCTCTGGCAGTGAACTACTCTGAGCCACTTATACAGCCCTCCCAACTGCAATTCAACACACATGCACACAGAAGTCAAAATAGACACAGGCACACTTGTCTCTCCTTCACCTACCACTCGTACGGTACATGAATGTCCCTTCGACCACACACAACCCTACTTTCTAATCCAAGTTATTGCTCATAAATTAAGTACAAACAATCACGTTCCATTATTTTCTTCACGTTACACTAAATGTTTCTTTGCATTATCCAAGTGTGTGCATGAGAATCTGCATCTTTGTCTGTTTATCTTATATGGATTCATCTGTTTGCCTTGTTCTGAATGATTCTCACGATATTTCAACGAACATGCATCCTGTAAGAAGCACAAAAACTACAGCATAAGTGATTTGTGTTATTGCCTGAAGCACTTGCACACAAGAGCAGAGAGGTTAAAATTAAACCAGCGGGAATACTGCCTGAGGTCGGGGAAAAATAGAGTCACTGACAAATCTCAAACAGAGGCTATTGTTAGGTGTTGGTCATGGTGGTCATCTATGCGTGCAGGCATTTGTACCCTTCAGTTTTTAGGTTTGTTTTTCCAATTTCATAATTCATTCATTCGTTCAGTATACATATTTCTGAACAGTTGATGGAATTGCAAGGTTTAATTATGACATGGGGACTGGATGCTGTGCAGAGGGATTAAAATCCACAGTAGTAGACAACCTAGTAAAAGCAAAAAGCAAAAATCATTGTCATTATTATTATTATCATCATCATCATTATCATCATCATCATTATTATATTGCATTTCCTAGTTAGTTTAGGCAGTAAAAAAACTAAAAAACTCTTCCTATATTTCTTCCATTAAGGTAAACTATTTTTTATTAATACATATATGTTTGTGCACACGAACAATGTGTGTAAAATACTAAATAGATTTTTTTTTTTTAAAGATGAATAAATAAAAAAATGAAAACTAATAAGTTAATTGGCACACAACAAAAAGTCATATGCTGTGCCATCTTTGTAGAACTGGACCCAGATACACCTCATCTGTGCCGTGGTACAACAAGGCTTTTGTGGCAAAAGGATAATCTTTGTATTTTTTCTACGAACCACTGCATATTTTTAAATCCACAAGAAAATAGAGTATTTCTCGTCACAGTCCACAACAATTACTGTACATTACTGACTGTATTTTCAATAAAAACATAATAGTACTGATATGATCATTTTAAAATAAATAAATAAATAAATATTGGAAAAACATTAGATTTATAATATTGACAACAGATTAAAATCAGAAACGTTCTATTGCATGACAATATCCTGTCATGTTTCTCGATGAGTTAAGTCTAAAATAGACAGATTAAAAATAGCTCCAGGGACTCCCTCACAGCTGTGGCATAGAGTCAACAGAGGGTTTGGTGGAAGTGTGGATGGCTTCTGTACGAGCTCAGCTTGTATGCCGCTGCACGATGCGCATATGCCACAAACATTCAGTCTTACAGGAACTGTAATGTGAGCCATCACTCAAGTAAGATTTGCAGATCAAAAGGGAATAATAGCATCAGAGGATACCAATAATACCCAACATCTAAATACCACACAGGGGCTTGTGTGTGACCCGGCATGCCTCCCTGTTCTTTAGTTGGAGATTAAGACTCAATGATTAATGTCTGATGTTGAAAGTCAACCAGTGTACCTAGGGTAAAAAAGATCAGAGAGGATTTTTTTCTTTCTCCCATGCAGAAGTAAACAAGTTTGATTTGAGGTAAACTGATTTTCATCCAGAGTTCTCTCTTTTCTTTTTTTTTAATTGCACCTGTTTTAATCCTAAACCACATGAAGCTGCTCGCTGCAAATTAATGGTGCTGTGGCCAGCTCTAGTTTATCTCCAAGGTTGGTCATGCATGGCCTTCATGGCAGTAGAAACCCAGAACTTGTGTGGTCTCTGCAGACCCTCCCATTACCCTCATGTCAGGTCCGCTCATCTTGAGAATAGTATTCGTAAAGGCTGTGTCAACACGGAAATGTGTGTATTTGTGTGCACGCGAGTTGAAGTGACAAAAGTCTCTTGTGGATGAGAGCTGTCTCATTATAAGGGTGGGCACACACTTTTCCATATTAACGAGAATGTTTTCTGTATTATCATTCATCACTGTGCCTCTGCTGGCAATTACAGTGGAGCAGTGTGCATAATGAGGACTGATTAATTAATTTAGGCCAAACAGGAGGGCTGGCTCTTTGCTAATTAGCATGGAGCATGGCTCCAGCATGAGCAGGAGATGAGAGGTTACAGCTGATATCCCCCACCTGTTGAACACAAGGTATACTATTCACATGCGGATTTTTAGCATTCAGAGTATTGTTTCTAGAAATGTGTTACACATTTCAATACAGTGAGTAAAGTCTGTTTACAGGGGTAACTTTTTTCAGTCAGTTTACTGAGCAGGATCAGAGACGTTTTACGTCGGACTTGCTGGATTTATGGCGCCCTCTTGTTGAGACTCAGAGCATTACATGCCATTGCAAGTCTACTTGTGCTGGATTAGGTGCCTGGGAAATAAAGGAGAACCTTTTTTTAGCCAAGCAAAACTAATCAAATGTCAAATATGTGTAGGAATGGACTTAGAAAGTTGACTTTTGAAAGTGTGACATTAAAAGCAATGTCCTTTCTGTTAGAGTTACTAGATATTGTCTGGGTTCTTCAGACTTGACTTGACTTGACAGGTCAGTGAAGGTGACAAAATGCCTAGAGGCTTGTACAAAACACAGCTGTCATCCCCCTCATCTTCAGAATCGAGCTGCCATTGGTATGCAGAGGACCTTTCAGGAATTCTTTAAAAGTCCTTTTTCTAAACAGACCCCTGGAACCCAAGTCACGTCGATGAAGGAGACATTTAATCGTATAGGACAACTCTAAAGTATTGCCTTGAAATTGTTTTGAAACAGGATCAGTGCATTCTTTACTGGAAGCATTAACCATGTTAAAACCAAGTTGTACTCTCTCACACTTCACCATTTTTGTCATCACTTTAGCTATTAGGAGTTTGAGGCTCACACTAGTCATCGTTATTAAGGCTCTGTCCAATCACAGACAAGACTCAAAGTAGTTCAGCTAGTGAAGTTGATTGAGTTGTGCCAATGTTGATTTTAAATGCCTCACTGGTTACTGGTTGTCTATGCTTGGATTTATACAGAAGAGTGACTGTCACATAAGCGGAATTTCAATTTCGTTGTCTTCCAGAATAAACATATAAAGTATGCAAAAAACAGTATTGCAGGGGTCAAAACTGCAGTACCTTGACTGTGGTCTGATAACCAATAATGTTGCTCTGAAATGGAAAAGAAACTAAGGAACACAGAGGAGAAAGGTTGCAAATGTTTCTTTAGAAGATTATGAGTTTGCAACACAGGACAGGAAGTGACTGCGTTCCTGTCTGGAGGGGAAACCATTAAAGAAGCCATGTGGGATGACATTTGGGTTGAGTGATTGCCAGGTAGTTACAAAGAAGGCAGCTGAGCGACCTGTAGTGACTCACCACACCACAGAGTGCTGTGTAAGTCTGGACTAAAGGCACTTTGGCATTCTTTTGTGTTGTCACCCTTTTGAACGCACTTCAGGCAGACAGTGGAGCGGATGGATGGGGTCAGTGGGAAAATTTAAAACCAAGGTTGACTGCAGCACTGTCGATGAGTTAGAGCGACTCCTAAACAGGAGGAAAGGTTACAGTTTGTGAAGTGGGCAAGCGTACGGTTTGCCATTGCTGTCGACTATAAATCTGATGTTTTCGGACATGGCTGCGGTGTTGGCCTTGCATTTTGTCCGACATCAGATCAAAGTCCTTTTTGTTGTTGTCAGTTGTGAATTAACTGCTACAGATGTAAGTTTTTGCCAAGGGGCAACCTCCGGGTTCTGAAAAGTCAAGTCAACGCGGAAGTGCCTTGAATTTTCATTCTCTATAATATTCAGTTGGGGGTGACTCCACTGGCTTCAAAAAGAAGCCATGTTGTATAAAAGTCTATGAGAAAATGTCTCTACTTATCACTTGATTTATTACCTCAGTAATCATTTTCCTAATTAGTTTATGGTCTCCATTGCTAGGTTCAAGTCTTCTTCAATACACCATCATGTAAATTATGGTTCCATTTACATCTGACTTCTGAAAGTTAACGAAGGACTGAAAGAATATTTCATGAAGTGCAAACACATGTTTGTGATATATGGTTGTAGGTTAGCAGTAATGGTATTAAGCTCTCATCCCCATACCAAACTAGTAAAACATGCTAAAGAATACGGGTTGTGTCGTTGATAAGATACACCAATGTGTAGGAGAGTAGAATGGCTTGCAGTGAAAGAAGTGAAGAAATAGATCCATGTGAAAACCCTCTGGAGAATGCCTTAACCTGTACAGTATGTAGCAACATGGAAATTAAATGCAGAGACTGGAGGTCATCACACTGTATAAGATTGCCAACTGAGTGTGCCACACCCCTCCTTCTAGGGTAGTCTAAATGCAGGGAGACCTTTGGGAGGAGATAAGGTGAAATACAGTGCAGTGATAACGTGGATAGGCTTGTTGACATCAGCAGCGGGTGGAGGATAGAGCTTGAATAGAAGTGAAGTGTAAGATGTGTAGATAGAAAAAGATACAAACAATTTGGATTTGGCATTTCTCTGTGGACTTGCCAAGTTTTAATGTGACATTTTTTGTGGCACCACTACCCCTACTGCTGTCTGTCATTCCCTGCAGTGACTAAGTAGTGTGCAGGCTGCATCTTATTCATGGGAGTTTAAAAAAATACATTAGAAGAATGAATGCCAAATTTAGAATGTCACTTGGAGAGCACAGACCTCCACCAAGGCCAATGGTGCATTCACGTGCTCCTCACATGGTCCCATTTCTTGAGTTGGGAAGTCATTCTTCCGACGTTGGTGTGTTCATGAGCTCTAAGTCGTAATGTGGAAACAACATGGATGTTACAAAGAAGATGTGTTGTATTTTATTGTAAAGAGCGTAGTTGTTGTTACGACTTGAGGGGGCGTTCATGTGAATTTTCAGATTATTCCAACACCACACGAATGCAGCACACATGCCCATCTCACAATGTTAACAAAAGCGAAAAATAAAGCGCGCATCTGACCGATGAATTGGATCTGCTCCAAAATGTAATGGCTTCTCCCTTGGCCCATGTTACACACTTCCACCAAGTTTCATCAAAATCAGTACAGCAGTTTTCCGTAAGGAGCCTATAGTTTGAAAAATGTATTAGTTTATTCCATTTATTTCTCATTTTATACTTTAACAAATGTAATTTTAAGATACACTTACATGAATCCATGCAGTGTTTTCATGGCTGTTTAGAAATAGAAACTGGCATTGTTATTCCTGTCACTTTTAACACCGCCGCTGATTGTTGGAGAACCTGGAGGTGTAAATTGTCCCTATAGCTGTCCAACTAAACAGTGGGAGTATTGTCACTCAGCAGCTCATTTCACTGCCAGTCATTCAGCTGGCATCTATTATTTGTGTCTGTTAGGAGAAACTGGAATTTGATTTTGGCTTTGACTTTTTATTTCAGCCCCAGCACATTACACAAGCAGACAGTGGAATCCAGTCATTCTGGTTATGTTTTTGTCTTAAATATTTGCCTTCCTAGACTCATCTAGTGTTCCCTGGATCTACACAGTGTGGGTCCAATTATATAAATTGTTGGTTAGTGACGATAATCAACATTAATTGGAAGGATTTGTTTCTAGTCTGGTTGAATAACGGTGAAGTGGGTGCATTTTATTTGCATGCTTGTTTTCTACTCAGCAGTTATGTGTAAATTGTGTGGGGGAGGTTGTAAATAAGAGATCGAGGAGAGGTAAACAGACTTGGGTCATTTGTTTCCTTCTACCGTCATAAAACTGTGTCAATCACAGACAAAATGGCCCCGTCAAAGGCTTCCACTACTGTGTTTTTTTCCAATCTCGTGTTCAGTGATAAGTCTTATGGGTCCTGCAAAGGGAGAGCCTTAATCTTGCAAGCTTTTCGTTTAAATTCTGCACATCAGTATTTCAGCACACGAAGAGGAAGGAAGGAAAGAAGAAAGCCAAACCATTTCTCAATGACATATATATATATATATATATATATATATATATATATATAGTGGGCTCGCAGGTCAATCAACATGGACATAGAGTTCTTAGACCCGTTATTCATTAGGCAAGAAAGCCCACATGTCTATGTATTTTAGTAACTGACATACACAAAAAAGAAACAGAAATAATGAATGTATAGAAAGTACAATTCTTGTTCCGTTGTGGGTTCAATACAAAGCCTGCGACATACTGTGTGCTCTCATTACAATAGTAACACACATTTGAGTCTTTTTGCAATTTAGCTTAAAAACATTTTGCATGTGGATTTGTTTTTGACAGATTATACAGTGATGGCAACATATTATTGTAGTTTGTTGCAGACTCAGCGCTTTTTAATACATATGCACCCAAATGTTTGTGTTCTTTGCTGTGAATTGAAAATGTATATTTATATATCTCTTTAAGGGATTTTTAGAACAAATATTTGCTCTTTGTTCATTTAAAATATTACACATTATGTGTTGCTGGGATGCATTTTTGTATTCTCCTGCTGATCTATTCAAAATTATGCATTGCATGCATTATTTCATACTTGGTGATAGTAGTTTTTCATATTTGGTTCGTTTGAAGACTTACAACTCCATTTCTATGTGCCTGTTTCTGTGGTGCAGTGTGATTTATTTTTGCCCCCCCTTCCCTCCCCTCCCCTCCCCTCCCCTCCCCTCCCATCCCCCAAACAAGGGAACCTGTGCTCAGATTTGTATTCACATGATTTAAATATAAAGACTACAGTTAATCTGAGAATAGCAATATGTCTCAGAATTTGACCTAAACTATCTGCAAGTTCATACAAACATCTGTCTTAAAAATGATCACAACTGAATATTACAAGACATGACAGCAAGGACAAGCTGTTTGCTGTTTTTGAGTTCTAGTAAATTAATTTAAAAGAGAGATAAATACAGAGAAATAGACAATGGCACATGGTTTGAGAACAAGGTGTGATCACAACTAGAACTGAGAAAGAAGCTTGAAATGTGATTTTCAGGCATTGCAACTTTCAATTTGCATTAATGCAAATTGTGCAAATAGAAACGAGAAAAGCTGGGGGGGATTGTTATCTGTTACCATTTGGGGAAAACACTGCTTTCCTGAAAATAGTTTGATCGGTTGCTTGATCAAGCACAGCAAATAGAGGTGGAGAGCTTATGCAGGGTGCAGGTGATTCATAGCAACAAAAGCAGTGCTCCTTCCTATGACGTGCGTGAAGAATGGCATAGCACCATTATTACTGTTGAATTCTGTTTAACACAGCTTGTGAAGAACACAAAACAATCACACAGCCAATCTGCCGTGCTAGTTTAGCTCCAGACTAAAAGATATAATATGTACCGTTTTTGCATTGAAATGTCTAAAAATGACTGGACATATGTCATATATTTTGTTGAGGTGTGTACTTACATTATACACAATGTTTCCAACAATTTTCAAACCTAGAAAAATAAGCAATTTTAATCAAAGTAATGGTCCCTTTCATTTGTTCGCCTGAAATGACGTCATATCCCCTTTGCGCATGCGTCATTGCATGTTTGCCAGAAGATGTCATAAATTGACAGTTTTAATGACACATTTAAGAATCCCTTTTTAGATCTTGATCGTTTTTAACTATATATTTTAACCGGGTGAAGGATTTTAGTCACCGGACGCCTGGATCTTAAGTTGTCAGAGAAACAAGTTGAGCAAACGTTCGGGGGACGTCCGTTGTAGCGTCAGAGAAAGACATTTTTAACGTGAAACTGATTTTACCGATTAGACTGACCGTTTGTTTTGGAGAGGAGGACACTTCTGTGGATAATTCTGATACCAGTAAAAAACCTCCTGAATGATTATCAGTGAATAAATGACTCCAATGATCCCACGCTACTTCACGATGCCTCCAAATTCAGTTTTTTGTCATTGTTTTGATTGAGAGACCCCTAGTGGCAGAAAAAAATACATATTGTGCATTTTAGGCACATAACAAGCAACTAGTTCGCCCTGCTCATATATCAGCAGAGAACTACAATTTTGTGGCTCATCGTGTTTTTTTTCTCTATTCTCCTTCCCTTGTGTATGAATAAATGTCAGGGTTTTCTAATGCTCTATAAACGAGGCAAGGACATATGAATCTCTATATGGGAAAGGTTAATGCATTCTTAAGTTAATGACAGCAGAGATTCCGTCTAACTGAGGCTTAGCGGCCTCATATTCAATTTAATATAAGCCTTATAGCTCACATTTAGATATTTAGATTGTTTACTGGATATGTATTTACTTATCCAAGGCCTTAAGTCCTCATTATTTTTCTAAAATCCTGGTTGTCATGCATTGTAGCTTTTTCTTGTATAGCTTCAGTGACCTAAAGGATAATATTATATTAAGCTCATATATTTGCAGATACACACGCTAGTACATATTCATGAGACCAATGTGGGGGAGCGAAGAGCGATACATCATGAATTTTTTAGTGTTTACTTCACATCAGATCCATCCAATATAAACAGAATTAATATTTCCCAAGTACTGCTGACAACGCTGTATGTCAGCTTTTGCTTTCATCAGCCGAGATGGATAGCAGTCACTTAACTGTTCAAGCTCTGAGCAAAATAAACAGAAATAAATAATAAATAAAAACGTTCATATCATTGGCTATGTTCAGACTGCCGACAAAAGTGGTCAAGGTGCGACTCAGAACTTTTCTTCTTCAAATCACATGGAATCTGATATTTCAATTCGGATTTGGGTCACTTTCATATTTGGTCCTAAATCAGATACAGGTCAGAATTTTTTGCAATGTGACCCCAGTCTGAACAGTCAGTTGGAAGTATATGCTACTTTTACGTCACTCTAGACCAACATTTGTCACAACTCCGCGCTGGCAGAAGTCACTTGGTGACAAACTTCTTTTCCTCCTCATCCTCATTATCATCTGCTCATAAATTTGTTGGCTTCCTCTTCACATCAACCTACTCGGATTTGAGCAATAAATCCGAATTGAGCACTTAGGATTGCAATGTAAAGGTAGCCATTATGAAAAAAAATGTAACCATTAATTTTTTATGTCTGTTCTAGTCTCCATGTTGGTAAGAATGACCTGCTGACCTTCTATGATGGAGATGACCTGACAGCCAACATCCTGGGCCAATACAGCGGCACACGGCCACACTTCAAGCTCTACACCTCCATGGCTGATGTCACTATTCAATTTCAATCCGATCCTGCCACCAACATCTATGGCTACAATAACGGCTTTGTGGTCCACTTTTTTGGTGAGACTGTGGTTTTGCTTTATTTTTGATCAAATTGGGATTTTAAAAAAAATGGATAACTTGATTTTCTTCTCCAGTTAGCTACAGTCGATGGCTTTCTTAAAATGAAACCAAAAAACTGGTACCAAGCGTTGCATGTAAAATGTTACGCATACTTATAACCCAGCAGGTTACCAATTACAAAAACAACTCTATTTGTTCCTCTGTCTCTTTGCCTCTTTCTCTTGATGTGCCTCTGTCTGTCTTCTGGCTTATCCCAGGTGCACAGGATGAGATAACAACAAACACAGAAACAAAATAATAGGGTACACTTCAACATCAGCTGGTTTTGCCCAATGTTTTGTGTTCTTGGCCCTGCAAGCTCCAGTTAGGAAGGCGCAGATTGACTGCTGCCAAACTACATGTTGTGTTCCTCCAAGCACACATCACAAGCCTATATTTATGTTGTCCTCCCAATATGCTGCTGTATAGTGCACACAGAATATTTTGCACTTATATTTATTCCCTGCAGAGGACGTTATTATATATTAATGCTCGGATTTCCTTGAGGAACCTCATCATGTGTCCCTTTACTACAAGAAAATGTAACATTATTTTAGTTTTTCTCTATTCCCCGTACCATTGTCTTTCCACATTGTGTCAACATAAATAGGAAAGATATCTGTAATTGTCCATTTCCCATTCTGTTTCTCGTTTTTCCTACCACCACAACTGCTTCATCGTCAACAGAGGTGGCGAGGAACGACACCTGCTCTGAGCTGCCGGAGATCACCAACGGCTGGAAGAGCACATCCCACCCTGACCTCATCCACGGCACCGTCATCACCTACCAGTGCTACCCTGGCTTTGAGCTGGTAGGCTCTGAGATCGTCATGTGCCAGTGGGATCTCACTTGGAGCGGCGATGTGCCGAGATGTCAGGAAGGTACTTTCTCCATTTGTTCACACTGGGAGAGTGAGTGAAAGTAAAAAGTCACTAGAATCCTTTGGCTTAGGTATCATTAGCCATTTTCTTATATGGACTCCAGTTTATGTCCTGAGAATCAGGTCAACACACATTGTCCGGAGTTTCCCTTTCACACATGTAGCACAAAAAAGGAGATTGTCCGTGTCAGATGCGTTCTCACTTATCGGAAATACTTTGTTTGGCTTTGGTGAGTGTTGACGCCTGCGTAGAGTTTGCAGGAAGCACAACATGACGTGGATTACACCACGGTCACGTAGCCACTTCGTAATTTGGTCACTGTGAGACAACTTGCTCTCACCCAGATAAAAATGATGTAAGGAAAAGGATGATCGATGAACAAAAAGGTTTATTATGGTTGTGATAGCCTTTTCAGGCAAAAACAACAACTGCACACAATTCCTGGAGAGCCACCGTGCTGTAGTTCACCTCCCGCTGAGCTAGCTGGAGGCTGGTCAGGTCTGAAAACCCCGGAATAAACCGTCGATAGTAGCCGGCCAGCGCCATCAACCTCCTGACCTCCTTTTTTGTCTTGGGCATTGGGCAGGCGGAAATGGCGGCAGTCTTTTCTAACTGTGGCCGCACCTGCCGCCGCCCAAGTGGTACCCCAGATACCGTATCTCCCTCAGCCCAACAGCACACTTCTTCGGGTTAGCCGTGAGCCTCGTGCTCCTCAGAGACTCAAGCATGGCCCCCACCTGCTGCATATGCTGCTCCCACGTCTCGCTGTAGGCAGCAGCGTATGCAGAGTGGGGACGCAGAAAAACTGATCCATGAGCCACTGAAAGGTGGCTGGGGCTCTAAACAACCCAAAACCCGAGACAAGGGAATCTGCCAGTAGCCCTTGGTTAAATCCAGTGTCGTATAAAAAACAACTGTGCCTAGCCGATCCAGGAGTTTGTCGACCCAGGGCAGCGGGTAAGCATTGAACTTAGACACCTCATTAACCCTGCGGCTGTCCACACAAAACCGTACTGACCCGTCAGACTTCGGACCAGCAGCACTGGGCAGCACGTGTCACTGTTGGAGTCTTCAATCACCCCCATCTCTATCTCTGAAGCTCCACCTGAGCAATTTTTCTTCTGTTTTCAGGCAGTCGATAGGGCCGTGACCATACCGTCACGCCCTATGTGGTGGTCTATGAGAGTTGTGCGCCCTGGCAGGGGGGAGAACACATCGGCAAAACGCCTTTGCAACGAGTCAATATCCGTGGCAATGTCCACGAGGGCCTGGCTCTGTTGCCGTTGTAAGCTGGCGGTGCCCTCCTGCATTGCGGCGAGGAGCTGGAGTGCTTGCCCCAGCATGCTCGGTGAGGCATCTCCCTCCGTCATGGTCCCTGTTCAGGCGCCAAATGTGAGACAGGGCAGTCTCTCTCTCTTTCTCTCTGTTGCTCAGTCCGGTTCTACTCTATGCCTGCCTTTGTCCATGTCTCTCCTGGACCCAGCCTACTGCAAGAAAGATCAGAACCAGTTCATCACCATGCAACAGAAGTTCCCTAATCTCGTTGTCTCTCCAGTAACATTTTTGTTGGCGTCTTCATTTAAATGACCCCTCTCCTTAACCCTAGGATGATTGTTTGTTTCGGGCGACGATAGAAACTTCACCAACACGCCCACACGCTCGCTCTGAATGCCCCGGACAATCAGCGGTTCTATTCACACATGGAAATTGCACAGACTTTGTGCTAAGGAGCTGGCAGGGTAAATGTCTGATCTGAATGATTCATACATTTGCATTCTCACATACAGCTCCACCGGATAATTTCAGGGTTGCAGTGCATGTGTGAAAGGGGCTATAATTATCAGACTAGATGACATAATATCTCTGGTTATTTTGCTATTCATCTTGATCCTTTCTTTTTAACCTTTCAATCTTATTCATTTATCTACAGTATCTTGTATATCATTAAGACAGGTCTGTTAGGAATTGTTCATAATCTCAAAAAGTAATGTATCCTAGAAACATAAAATAATTATTTTGCTTTGTTAAAAATATTAGTTTTATTACTTAAACTACCTCTGCTACCACAACCAATGACACCAAATCATCTTCATTTCTCGTTTGTGATGCACCAGTTATGACATGTCAAGACCCAGGAAATGTGGAGCACAGTCATAAGGTGATCGCAGGCAACCGTTTCACCGTTGGATCGACAGTGCAGTTTATCTGTAATAAAGGCTACATCCTGTCTGGCAGCAGCCTTCTCACATGCTACAACCGAGATTCAGCCACGCCCAAGTGGAATGAGAGGCTGCCAAAGTGTGCCCGTAAGTCACATGAGTCAGAAACACACATATGGACATAAACTTACTTAACACACGCTGTTTGCGTGCTTTGAATATATGATTTCAAACATGTTACTTTTAATTTTGTGTTACCTTTTTTTTCTTTGTTGACGGACCACAACTAATCCATGTATACTGAATGATGTATGCTTTGTCTAAGGGTTCTCAAATCCTTTTGTACTTCTGCAATAGACACATTTGGAGAACTGCTCTGATTTATAAAGAAGATAGTAGGCACTGATGATTAGTGGTAGATCGATTAAGGCCGTTTTGCAATAATCGGCATTGGCCGATGCTCACATGGCTGATTGTTTTTTTATTATGGTAATTCACTGAGCCAACACCAGGGAAGTTCACTACACTAACATTGTTTGTTAATTTTTTATTTGAGTTTACAAATGTTTGTTCTCTCATGCTGCCATCTGCTGATAAATGTCCTTATTTCCTACTTTTTTCACACGTACATTTTTTTTTTGTAAGTTACATTTTTGGCTCTCCTGTGGACATTTATTTGGTAAATACGTTGTTTTATTTAAAATAAGTGCACTGCAGACAGACAGCAGATCTACTTGCTCTCTAAATATCGGCACCAGCCATTGTAAAAACCCACATCGCTCGACCACTTCTGATTATGTCTCAAACCCCAAGCTAATGTGGCTCTAATCCTCACTTCAATGAAGTACAAACAAAAGGTCTATCTTGCCTTTCAGGTCTCTTTTAATGTGCCTGCTGCCTTTTATACTGTATGTGTTCATACAAGTGTTTCTTCATTGAAAAAGATGCATAGCAATGTTTTTGTGACGCAAGATATTGTCCTGCCTCCCAGCTGAAAAGTACGAGCCATGCAGGAACCCCGGCGCTGCCTCCACCAGTGTGCAGAGCTCTGAAAAGGCCTTTTATCAAGCAGGAGAGATGCTGACCTTCTCCTGCCACTCAGGCTACGAGCTGCGAGGTGACGCCACCATCTACTGTATCCCTGGACACCCGTCGCAGTGGAATAGCACTCCCCCTGCCTGCAGAGGTAAACCATGATAACTGTGAAATTTCAAAAATGTTAATATTGACATCATGTTAATAATACACATATGATATCATGTTAATAATCCAGCAGCTCTTAAGTACATAACTTCCATATCTTTTGTTCTCGCTTTGTCTTCCTCGCCCAACTCCCCACACACAAATTGCAGATTGTAATTAATTTGTTAAAAAAAAGTGACACAGCGCACAATAAACAAAGTTAAAGATGAGTTTGACTAATATCATTACTTATGTATTTTTTTTTTTCAAAGTTTCTGTAGATATCCCAATAATATTGTTACCGTGATTTATTTTGACCACGATAATCGTGTAGTGAATATCTGACATCGTGTCAGTCCTCCCTCACACTTTAATTGTCACATTTGGAAATACAGTGCAACCTCGACCATATTCCATGCTATTAATTTTGTTGCGGTTTGTGAATGCAAGGATTTATTTGGTATGTAAGTATAATATATAGAGCGTGCTTTTGTGCAAATACTGATTAAATTGCAATTATGTCTTTGTAGCAGCCTCAACCCAACATGTGAACGAACGCAGGCTAGATGGTGAGTCATGTTTTGAAAAATTGCAGTATCATTATATTGATATTTATTTTTTGTTCATATTTCATAGAAAAAATACCTTTTTTTGTATTTTTCCCCCATTCTAGTTGTTGATATGGATTATAGCATGGAGGGAACCAATATTGCCCTTGCAGTTTTTATTCCGACTGCAATCATCCTGGTGGTTGTTCTCAGTATTTATGTCTACTTTGCAAAGTAAGTAGTAACGTAAAACCGCATTTATTTCATTTGCAATCAAAATGAGCGTTGACAGGATGTTCCCTGTTTCTCTACTCTTTACTCAGACTCCAAGGGAAGACTATCAGAATGCCGACATCCCTGCCACCGTATGACAACATGACAGAAGAGTCAGCTTTCGACAACCCTATATATGAGAGCGGAGTGAGTACAGATGTCATGAGCATGCAAGACGTGGATTCACAGAACACCAGTGTGCTGTCCTGATCCTTCCCCCATCTGTCATCCCGTTGTCATCTCATGGTTGACCAGCAGAGGGCGCCCTCCACCTCATCTTTCGTCACCATGTCATTCATCGTGAGTGGTTCTAGCTGATAAAAAAAATAGAAAGAAAAGACAATTTTCCTCACCTCACACTGTTGTCATTTCGCATCATGGATTTTCATACTTCATCCACGCGGAGGAGTGAGAGTAAAGGGTTAGACTTGCAGTGCATTATTCACATTATGGTATGTCATCTCTTACCCCTGTCATATAAATGTATCATTGTGTATGCTGCAAATGTGTGTAAATGCACGTGTGCAAGTCTGCACAAATGTTGTTTTTTTAAACAACAACATTGTTATAATGTGTGCAACAATGAACTGTTAAAAAAAAACACATTACTAATAACTAGTACACATGATTACTTATCATTTCATTGTTTGTTAACAATACAATAACTTAACTGAAGTTTAATTGTCAATTTGCATTTTGATGGTTGTATAAAGTGTTACCCTTTGGGAATAGTGAATATATGGATGTAAGTTATCTTTCGTTCCTTATTTTCCTGTGCTGGTCTCAATTGCGTCCTCTCGTCTTTCCCCCTGCTTCTTCAGCACTGGCAGGCTCATTCTAGATACTAAACCCTGTCAGTAAGTCCACTTTGGTCGTACTGCTGAAGAACGATGAGGTGAGATCCCCTTCTGGTGCTAAGAGCTCATCGCACTCACTGTCACCTCACCCTTCCGCCATATAGTTTGGATTACCTCTCCCAACCTGCCACACATTCGGATGTGCTTTCAGCGCAGAGCTTCAGTTGGCACTTTGTAGAAGTAGTTTTCTACAAATGACACGATCACTCTGCTGTTTACACTGGATGTCTAAGACCACATTCCTGTATTTACGGAGCACGCTGAGTATACAGAACCACTGGCTGGTGAGCATTTCGAATCACAATGTTGGTGCAGTCATAAGATATGTGGCCTCATGTAAAACACACACACAATCCTGTTTATTTACACCCTAAACTAATGGATGAAATATTTGAAAGAGTTCAAGAATTCTTATACAAATAAAAACTCTCTACCTTATAAAGTATCTATAAGTATTATATAAGGTACGGTCACGGCCCTATCGACTGCCTGAACACAGAAGAAAAATTGCTCAGGTGGAGTACGGTATATAAGTATCTATATAGTATAAGTATTTTTTTTCACTTGACCCCACTCCTCTCCCCCGTTGCATCTCTGTCATTCTAACATTTCAGTAAAGATAAATGTGTGCTGTCATCGAACATTAACGTTCTACGTCACATATATAACCAATATCATTATCTGATCGGTGCATCCCTACTTTAAAGTATATAGCAGCACTGTACTTTAGAGTATACATTTTGTTATTTGTTTATTTCTCAAGACAGGATTGATTAAATAAAGTTGCCAAAAGATACATTATAAAAGAGATAAGGAATAATTATGAAAAAAGAATAGTCAGATTAGGATCAGATAAATCCGGATGTGCACCATAAAGTAACATATCCCAGAATATATCTTCTCATTATGTCATCATTTCTGTTTTTGTCATGTTCATACCAAATTGTTTATATCTTTTTTTCTTTATTTTAGGTTATTAAAATGTGCAAGACAATACTGATATAGTATTTATTTTATAGTAATTTGCCAGCACTTTAGAATAGATAACTGCTTCTATTTTAACTCACACAGGTCACATGGCATGAATTGAAGATAGAGAGCATGCATTTGTTTTAATATGCAAATGTTTATTTGTGCATCACACTTTGTACTATCCTCCAGCATTCTGGTTCCTTGTTAACTGATTTATTTGTCTGGTCTTTACAGGGCAAATGAAAAAGATTAAGAGGTGTCCATTTAGAGACCTTAAAGCAAGAATTGCTCAAGCTTTGCCTTTGGGACCCTCTCTGCACTGCTCATCTTTTTCCTCCAACCTTTTTGTTCCCAAATGATTTCCTCCCATTTTCCCCTTTGTGTGTATTACTGAAAAATATGTCTTTCTGTCCACAGTCAAATCTGTGAATCTGTGGATCACCATGGTGATATTTTTATAAAAGTAAAATGGTGATGACCGTTGGTGATTGTATGTTTTTTTGAGTACTTTTTGATGCCCTTAATCCAGTAACAATTAGAGACTAAACTAAATTGTGCTTTGATTGTTGAGCTCTGTTGGATACCAATTCCCCATCATTCCGCATTCTTTGGAATTTTTTCCATCATTACTTTCTTTTCTTTGTGTGTACGGGTCTGCTATTTGTAAATAAACTGCCTGTCCAATACGAGTGCCTCGCTACTGAATATAACCTGAGAAATCACGTGTGAAAACGTTTGTAAAACGGAAACTTTCGTTCAATTGTTATTTTGTATTTGTTTGCCTGACATTCTTAGCACTCCACGCTGTGTTCAGTCTTTCCCATCATACAGTGTCTCTTCTAGAAACAAACAGAAAGTATGCCGGATATTTTTCCTACGAGCTGATGTGTGGTTCCAACTGCAAACAACCTCAGAGGATTTCTCATATGGGACCCATCAGCTATGCATTACATTATTGTTCTTATGTCACACTGTAAAGTCTGCCTCAAAGGATAAGAAGCAATGTGTCCATTTGTGTATGTTCCAAAATGTGGTTGCACCTCAGCGTTATCGAGATAAAAGCGAGTGAAACCCAGTGATGACACATGAGTCCCCCAACTTACTGATGAAGGCAACATCAGATTGATTTCCGCGCAACTCAACAATTGAAATTGCACAGCGTGCACAATAGATTCTCATGTAACAGGGTTTTTACTCCGTGTCACATTGTTGTGATGCACCTGCTTGTGTTAGATTTGTAGATAGACCTCATATCCTTTGTGCATTTCCTTTATACTCTAACAAATATTTCTTTCAGCCTCAATGCTGGTGCAACCACACCCAGGAAACCAAATTACCTTCAAATATATATAATCCCCTGATTGATAATAAAATTAATTGTTGTTTAAAGTATTGTCATTGACTCATTGAAATTATGAGTGTTGTTCATTGTTAAAAAAAAAAAAAACGTATAACATATATAATATACCCAAATGTAAATAGTGTTTCATATTGCATGAATGACCTAATGATCAGCCAAATATTCACATCCACTTAATTTCTAGTAGATCTCTGCTTTAAATCACAGGTTTAAACATGACAATAATAATGGCTAAATTCCATTTAGCTGCTTTGGTATCAGGGTCCTGTTGCGCATGCTGTTGCTCTCTCATTTTCTATACACACAGCACTAGATGCAGCATCATAAGCACCATTATAAATTACCACCATCTAAATTTAAACGAGTCATCTATGTGTATGCATGTTAATATGGAAGGAGGCGCCATATTAATGGCCATACAGCTCTTTACCTCTAGATGGCAGCATGGCAGCGAGTAGGACATGAGCTGAAGTTCATATTCTAAAGCTTTTGTTATACTCATACTGTAGTTCTCATGCAATTTAAAGTGTATTCATTTGTGCAAATGTGTTTGTTTGTATTTGACTGTTGTTGTAGTCCTGACATCTTATTGCTTTCACTCCTGACACATTTTTGACTCTTCATTCCTGACCTATTTTTGACTGTCATACCCAACACACGAAAATAATTAATTGAAAGTGAAATAAGACCTGACAAAAGAGAAAGTATGCAGAAATGGTATGTTGGGACCACTGAAAGTATCTTAGACCGCATTGTAGACTGCTGACATTTCCAGACACATTCAAATGAACAAGGTCTCAAACTATTTTTCTTTTAAATAGGATAGATTTACAAATAATTAGTATTTTTTGAGTAGGATTATTGAATGTTAAGTACACCAAATTGTCAGAGTTTATAGTTTACTTAGATCCACATTAGCAGGCAACAAGAAACTGCCTTAATCATGCAAAGAGAAACCAGATTCTTAAAGTTCAAATCCCTGAGAATGATTTTCTACACAGGGCAGGTCACGCAAAGACTTCTTTACACTGTCTTGACAGCAGACAAGCTATAATCCACATTCTACTTTATTTCTGTCAGTATATTTGTTGAGGGACCTAATCTGTCCTGCCAGTTTATTCTTTACCAGAGACTCTGGTCCTCTGGTTCAATTTGCATTATGCTAGTTCATACAATATGACTGATTATAGGTGCAGCCAAAAGGTTTTACGACCAAGTCAAGGTTTTTTGTTTTTGTGCCTGTGTTTATGTGGGAGCTGGTTTGTCTCGGTGAGTCGTTTGGGAGCAGTCACCCGCGGTTTCAGCTGAGCTTTCACTCTGATGCAGGGGGCACGAGC
This sequence comes from Bovichtus diacanthus, assembly GCA_943590825.1. Taxonomy (NCBI): domain Eukaryota; kingdom Metazoa; phylum Chordata; class Actinopteri; order Perciformes; family Bovichtidae; genus Bovichtus; species Bovichtus diacanthus. Next base: position 3,836,270 of record CALSBV010010655.1, read on the forward strand.
AGTCTGAGCCATTAAAATGTAAATTTCCTGTGCAGTCGGTCAAGGTTGAGGAAAAGGACCACAAGTGAGGATTTGCTTATGTGTCAGCTCGTTCTCTTTGTTCACATGGTAATCAGCGACAGACTGACTCAATGTCTGCCATCACACAAATGAAGAATGCCACTGGGGGGGGGGGTTATAATAAAAATATATAATAAAGCACAAATAGAAAAATAAAACATCGATTGCTTCGAGGTTGGCTTGTAACTGCTGTGGTTTACACCCATTGTAAGTGTGTTGTATGAAATTCAAAATGCAAACCTTTTTAATGAACTGTAAGGCCGCACGGGATTCAGTTCCATCGAGTGAAAACAATTAGAACGTTCTACCAACAGTCAATCAAAAATACAGATTTCTCGTCACTCGACTTACAGTTGGGTAGGACCATCTTGTAATTATGAAATTGTCTAATAGCATAAATAACTAAAGTGAACAACAAATAGCTTCTGATGTAGACCTAATAAAAAAGAACACCGTCTGTCAAGGTTTTTGGATTATATATGAATACTTGCTGTATCCTGGATGGATTTGATATTTCAAATGTTAGTACAGGCATATTTAGCAGGGTTCAGGAGCCATATTGCAAATAAACATTTCTGTTTTCAAAAATGAACAACGTGCACATGTATATGAAAAAACTTTTACTGTGTTGCTATGTAGCTGGTTTTGTTTAAAAAATAAAAATAAAATCCATTGCTCCATTGTTATCGGAGAGGTCTTAGTTATATCATAGTGCCAGTAGGTGGCAGTCTACTACCAACATCTTTGTCCAAGGAGGTCAGCTGCCTCAAGTGCATCATGAAGACCATCTCCAACACTTAATACTCCCACCATGCACTAGTGATGGGCCGGGCTGCTTGGTGTGTGTGTGTGTGCGGGGGGTTACAGGACAGGATGGTTCACAATTAAACTAAAACGTCCTGCTCACAATCCAATGGAGACCAGGACATGGCAATTAAGCCACTAATACTGCAGACCATTAGACCTCCCTCTCTGTGTCGGCAGCCCCAGGGCGTACAGTACGCTCACCATGGAGCTGTGGGATGCATATTATGAGAGATAGTTTAATGTAATGACCCATTCAAAGAGCTCTAGTGTAGTATTCACCGAGTTTTAGGAGTTAGGGAAATTTAGCAGCGTTGTATGCCCAGTAAAACATGTGGGTGAACATATTTATAGAAGGGAGATACAGTATTTTGTCATTAAATATTAGCAATGAGTTGTCAAATGATTGCTTCCACCGGTCTCAACAGAGTAGTCGCAGTGGCATTTTTGTATTTTTTATGAAAAAATAAAAAATGCAAATGTTTCCTTTCCGTCTCTTTAAGTCTTACATTTGAGGTTTACTCAGATTTATCAGGGCTTTGATGGTTCACCCTGAGGCTTTTTTTTTTTTACTCTTCTGTGTTTTTAGCCAAGATTGACAGGAAAGCTCTCCCTCCCTAAAGCATGATTCCATTAATCTGATTAATGTGCCATTAAAACAGTATAGCAGCAGAAATATCAACTCAGTAATGGAGCCTGGACAGGTTAAAGCTGCCTCTCATTTAAGGTAGGTGCAGGAGAAATGAAGGTTGTATGGTTGCTCCACTGAGGTTGTGACCCTCACAAGCCTGAACTTTGTTCACATAGACCCCCTGTATATGGGCCACCATATTTTATTATTTTTTTTATAGCAGGCTTGTCTGTGCTTTAACCATTAGTAGAAATAAAGTACTTGCGCTTTACATTTTACACTGCTACTGTCTTGTTATTACACCTACAAACCTTGAGTGGCTTTTTCATGACAGCTTATTGAACAATTTTCCTGCAATTAGCTTCACATATTTGTAATAAATATAATCATGAATGAGATTTGAAATTTCAATTAAGAGTTGCTGTATACAGTCGACACTGTCTCATTGTAGCGTAACGATGACTGAGGGCGACTGTGGAGGTATAAAAATACAACATGACATCATTTGAATAACAATTTAAGCCTTTGCTGGAACTCAGTGGGATGATTTCACTGTTTCAGCATTTAACATTTTACATTTAATGAAAGACGACTGAAAGGGATTTCTCTCTTCGATATCTCAATATAACAATTATGTATTTCTTCGTCTTCATCCCTTCATTGCTCATGTAAGAAAATCCTCCAGTATGCTACTCTACTGTATTTGTTACGGAACCCGGGGAGGGGATGGCTGATGAGGCAGGCAGCCGTGTCATATCGCACAGACAGGGCTCACTGTCTTTGTTATTACAAACTGCAGCCTCAGGAAGCCATTTTGCACAAAACAAAGGGTAAGCCCTCAGCACGCCCCTGGTGTTGCTTGATGTGGCAAGATGCCAAATCTCACTCTCCAGCATATGTAGGGGGTCAGGGCTTCCCTAATGCCCTCAGATCACTGAGACTCATGTAAACAAAGAAGTGCTGGAATTATCTCCATCTCCAACCTCTGGATACACTCCTGGCACAGCTGATATCAGACAGAGAGGGAAATACATTTTCATTTCCACTAGACACAAACTAAAGTACTGTGAAAAGGGAAAATGTGCCTGTTTCAGAGGATATCTTGATTCACATCATTTGTCTAAATGGAAAAAAATACATTTATTTTTTCTTTATCCCTCCGAACAAGCATTGATTTCATTGATATATATATTGTCATATTGTCATATATATATATATATATAAGTCTCTAGCAAGCCTCTGAGCAAGATGAGTTTATTTTGATTTTTTTTGGAGGATTTTGTGAGAATGTGCAAAATTGCCACAACTGGTCTTAGAGCTTACAAATATCAACAACCCATTCAAGTCCATAGATTATTAGACAACGATGATTCAACTACATCAAAATGTGTATCTTAAAACTGAATTGTAACGATATTAAAAAGCAAAATAAAAAGCAAATGAATTTGACGAGTAAAGTCCCAGTAGATCAGCAATGTCTCCGTTTTAAAGCAACTTTCTTCATTCTGATGCTCGGTTCGAACTGAAGCAGATCGTATTGACCATGACTACAAGCCTAAATGCATTGAGTTGCTGCCACGTGATTGGCTAATTAGATATTTGCATTAATAAGCAGTTGAACAGGTGATCCTAATAAAGTGGCCAGTCAGTGTATTGTCTGTTAACCCTATCCCGTTACAGAATATGATTAGTGGGAGACAGCCATGTTGTTTGAACTTGAAAACTGTATGTCTTACAGCATTACTGTTTTCCCACCAAAAATGTTGCTAAGATACAGTTTAAAGTCTGGTGGTGTTGATATATGAAGTGTTAGTTTTATTTATTTGTTTTGCATTCCGTCAGAAATAGGTACTACTACACAGTTTCAAATAGATGTTGCAATTTCACGACTGCGGGCCTCAGAGGTTTTAACAACCTTTGTGTGTGTACTGTGTTAAGAGATTTCAGCTTTCTGACAAAATGCCATTCACTGCCTCTCGTGAGGACAAAATGTTGATGAGGCTTGAATGTTTCTGCACAGGTTATTGAGCATGTGAAACATATACACACCTCTTGCTTTTACATTGATACCACATCTATTCCATTTCAGAATAGATTTGGCTTTACATGGCTCCTATCATGGTTCATCTTTACCTCCTCCTGCACAACACGTCCAGTCAGACGCAGCCAGAGATGTTTTGACTAGTGGGATGCAGCAGGGGGAACACACTTCTTGCACTTTTACATGCAAAGTGGAAGTGATTACTGGCAAAGACACATGCCACTTGATGATTAAAGGTTAAATGGTGTAAAGGTAGCATTTAAGTGTTGATGATGAATGGATGTAGAGGGAGGATAAATTATTGTGACGGTGAATAAAGCTGGATGTCGTTAGACTGGGCTGGTCATGTGGAACCTCAGAAGGAAAATGACTCAATGGTGGGAATCTGTCTCTTGGCCTGTTTGTCGCCCTAGAACAGAAGCCTGGAGGAGAGATAGTAAAGGTATGCACAACATTGAGTGTTTAGGAGGAAATGAGAGGATGAATCCGCAACAGTGCACTGGGTTCCAAGGTTGTCAGGCGATTGACATTCAAAATGGGTGCGAGGTGCCGCTCTGGAAGAAAAAGATAAATAACTGTTTTGCTGATGTGGTTGCATAAAAAAGTGAATAGCCCATAATTGCTAAATTTAGTCCAAATTAAATCACCATATCATCCAAACTTTTAATATTTTTTTATAGGCATGCCTCCGTGGGACACAGAGATGAGGCAAACCAGAGCTATAAAAAAAAAAAAAACAGAATAAATCGCAAAGTGATGCCCTATGCCCCTGTCATGTGACACCATACCATCCAAACTTTCATTGTTGCTTTTGAGCACTCAGGGTGAAAAGTTGTGGAATGAATAACTACGAATGGTATAACAAATTAAATGTGTTCTTAACTGTATTAATAGAAAAGTTGTGGAAGCTCATAGAGCATCATTACGTTTCCCTTTATCATTTGGTTTAAGTCCATGCATTTGACTTAAACTGTTTTATTATGTTTCCCACAGTAGTCGTGTGTGTTGTGATTATTTCCTTTCCTTTTTATCTTGTATGCCCGGCAACTAATTGTCCCGTGGGGATGAACAAAGTTTTTTTTTAATTGAAATTGACTGAATTGGATTCTAAAGTTGACCCAGCTTCTCTGTGTCATATGTCAAGTAAGGCAAGCACAATTGTGCATAATTTGTTTGTTCTTTGAAGAATTGATTCAGGTTTAAAAAGTTGACGGAGACAAACAAAAAAACAACAAAAGCTTTATGTAGATAGATGGCATAATGGCAGAAAAAAGGGTGCATTTGCAAATTAACCCGGTTTACTTTGGCTGATGATGATACAGGTGGAAGGGAGGTGGGTTGAGAAGCCGCTCTTAACCAGGTAGAAGAGGGCTTGACAGGGCTGTGGCCCAGGAGGAAGAGCAGGTTGTCCTTTAAAAGCAGGTGGTTCGATACCCGGCTCCTCCCGTCCACATGTCTAGTTGTTCTTTGGCAAGACTTTGAGTCGATCATTGCTGCCATTAGTGTGTGTGCTTGTTGATGGGTGAATGAGAGGCAAATTGTTGAGTGCTTTGGATAAGCTTTATAGATTCTCTCTCTACCATACTCCACCGTTTTGTTCCTTCACTAACCTTGCACATGGCGAATTTGCACAACTTCATACTCCCACTCTACCTTATTACACTTCAAAAAACAAACAAATCTCCAGACTTGTCTATTGTGTATAGTGTTTGGTCCTATGTTTTTTGTATATATATATATATATATATATATATATACTGTATATATATATATATATATATATATATGTATATACAGTGCATCCAAGTGTATTGTATTGTGTATATGATTTTTTTTAATTGACAGTGTATTTGCTGCTGTAACTCTAGAATTCCAGTTTATCTATCTATCTATCTATCTATCTATCTATCTATCTATCTATCTAT
>CALSBV010010655.1:3841740-3918175 GCA_943590825.1 Bovichtus diacanthus
TCTATCTATCTATCTATCTATCTATCTATCTATCTATCTATCTATCTGTCTATCTGTCTATCTATCTATCTCGTTGCTATATAAATGCAGTCCATAGGACAGCAATGTGTACTATTATTGTTACTGTTATTTATTGTTACTGTAAAGTTGTTAGAGTAATAAATAATAATTGGTGGTTTTAAAAATGCACGTTGTATGTTTGAAAAGGCTGAATGTGTGTAGCTGCTCAAGCAACTGTGTTTTTGTATGTAGAAATAAAAGTGTCTACAGTCTACTCTGTATGCATGTGCGCCTGCAAGTGTCTGCGTGCGTCAGTGTGTTTCTGTGTGTGTGTGTGTGTGTGTGTGTGTGTGTCTGTGTCTGTGTGTGTGTGTGTGTGTGTAGGTATAGAGATCACACTGGTGTATTATCTGAGCTGGAGCAAGATAGGAGATGTTTTCCTTCCAGGATGCTGGGCAGGTTTGAGATTGAAGGGTCTGAACAGAGGGGGGACAAAAGCGAGCGAGCCAGAGGGCGGAGGGGAGTGGATGAGCCGGTGAGATGATAATGCAGCATGACACCTCTGAAATGAATCCCTGGTTACCATGGCGAAGAAGCGGGATGGGACAGTCTCAGGAGCCTCAAATAAAGCCAGCTGTAAATGATGTTTGATTAGTATTTAGATCATGTTCCTGCTCAGCAGAGACATTTTGTCAGCTGTTTGTGCACCAGTGCATCTGCTATTGTTCAGCCTACAGCAGCCGACATGAAACTTACAACTCTAATTTTTACAGTATATTCATTTTAATTACTAAGTGTAAAACGGTGGATTGTTCCTTTATCCTTAAACCGTAGCTAGATATATTATGCCGTCATGAATATAAAAACGACATAACGTGCAACTTGCAACCCTAGATAGCTTGATACTGTATGAAATATTGTTAGGCACTTATTAACGTGGGTGGCAGTTATTTGATGTTTTATTGCTGTTTTCGAAACATACAGCAGTACAGAAGAAAGTCAGAACGCTTTTTTTTTTTTTTTTTTGCAGAGTATAAGAACAGAAAAGTAATAAAAATAAAAAGTCACATTTATTCTTTTTTACTATTATTTGAGATTTAATTCACCTATGGACTAACGTTTCCAACACAGGTGCATTTGGATATCGTAGCTGATCCATCCTATATGTAAATTTGCAGCAGACAATCCTGTTTGCTAGAAGCTTAAGCGCAGGGAGGTTTCTGTCTGTGCACCACATAGCAAATATGGAGAGGGAGCGGGTGGCCGGGGCCGTCTTATTTACTCATGCACCTCAGCATGTTAAGTAGATTTTATTTCCATTGTTTGCCAATCAACCAGGGCATTTTTATATGTAAATTCATACTTGTGAAAACTAAAATGTGGTTATCTGAATATAGAAAAATGTGATTATTTGCATATTCAAAGTGGGTGTTATAGGAGATCGAACTACCAAAGTCAATATAAAGCATATAGCTGGTATTTACAGAATATGTGCCTGGTGCAAACTAATGTAAAGTAAAGCGCAGTTGATGTTGGTCTCACTTGGTGCAGAAGCCTTTGTGTGCCTCTTAGGTGACCTACTACGGCAGAATGTAGTAATCGATTTACAGTTTTTTTATGATTGCTTAAGCACTATTGCGGGAACAGGGTTCATTTTGTCAAAACACTACACATAATTCACACAACCAACAACACACACAAGTAGCAGAACCGCTCAGATCTTTTGCAAAATGAAAACCTCCATTCAAAAGGAAAGGATGATGTATACAAACCACATGTTTTATACGACCTGATTCTCTTTGAACCAGTTTCACACTGCGGTGCTCCATCTTAAGCACTTTGAACATTTCTACTATTCTGAAGAAACACTGTAGTCTGGGTTTGATTTTTTTCGCCGACTTTGTTAGGAAAGTACATGAATACGTTGAGCAAACACAATGGAAGTGCTGCACACCGATGGAAATATGTATTTCTCTCCACATTGGAATAGTCAATACAGGTTGCATTTTGCACTGAAAATCAGAAGAGAACATATTCTAAATAAGATATAAATCAAGTTTTAAATCAAGTTTATTTATATAGCCCAATATCACAAATTATACATTTGTCTCAGTGGGCTTTACAGCCTGTACAAGGTACGACACCCTTAAATATAGTGCATAAACACAGCAAAAACGTGTGTAGAGACAAAAAAGAAAGCTTGCATTACAGTGTTTTTCAATTGCTTATGCACGCTTTTGAAACTATGCCTCTCGCTGCTATGTTGGCTTCCATTGTTGTTGTAAACAGGAACTCACTCGTGCTCTTTTTATAGAGCTCACACCCTGATTGATGAGTTCACAATCAAGCAATGTGCAATTGGTCAATTGGTCCATGGGTGTGGCATTTTGAATGGCAAACAAGTGACTTTCAGTGCATTCCAGTACCCACACCATGCCATGTAGTATGCCATAAAGAGATTTAGTATGTCCCAATACATACAGTAGTATGTCAAAGGCAGTATGCCAAAACTACCAGGATGTCCTACTGCCTCGCATTTTGCAGTATGCAAGTCCTTATGCCTTTCTGTATATTCTCAACCACCTTTGCACAGGGGAAACATATGAGCGGGAAGGTCAAAGTAGTATGTTCCAATTGTATGCATTCTGCATCCAACATTACACACTTTGTAAGGGCAGCTGCATTTCGTACTAAAAGTGAGAAGAAAAAAATGTGTGTGATTTAGAATGTATCTGTCAGAATCCTGTGTCTCATGTTGAGAACCTTGAGCAAAAAGTGTCATGTTCAATTGCCAATTTTGCACAACGCAAAAATGTGTTCAGAGTTTTGAAGACCAGAGCCGAGGTTTTGCTCTATGAGTTTCAACAGGCGTGCTTTAGCTGTCATTTCAGTGTGTTAGCAATTGAAAAAAAACTGTAACAGAAGAAGAAATGAAGAACTTGGAGAAGATGGCCTATGCCGATATCTAGACTAGTCTGCCCTGAGTCTTAACAGCTACCACTGCTGCCTTTGCACTTGTCTGTTCTCTTCTGTGAGCCAGGCCACCGATGGACTGCTTGCCTAGCCAGAACTAATCACATCTGACTGCTATCTGTCTCCATCAATTACACACTAGGTTCCTCTTGGCCTCCTGTTACCACACAGTGAAAAATATCCTATCACACACCCACAACAGACACCTGCTGAATGTGTGCAGATAAGTTATTTCGGTGACGCTTGGCTTTAAGATACAACACGACCTCCATTCATTCATCTATTCATTCATTGACTTTAGCTGCTTATTCCGATTGAGTGCCATTGGTAAGGAGGAGTAAGTGGAGGGGTGGGGAAGTGGGTCTATCTCAGTCAGGTCGATCACAGGGCTTACACAGACAGACAATCACTCACTCACACTTACAGTCAGTCCTGCCGTTATCGGCGGACCTGGCCTGCTTTGGACTTTAGCAGGAAACACAACCTGAAAGAACGTGCAAAAGCAGGTCAGGGTAATCACTGAGCATCCTTTTCAATTCATATTAAAAAGCTCTCATAAAATCATTCCAGTGTAACACAACTATTGATAATGTGTGTTAATATAAACGCCATGCTTAGTTTAATGCTAATTCCCATTGATGACCAATTCAGTGTGCTTGTCATGAAGGAAGCTGTCATTTGCATCAGATTTTATTGATGCAGAACTCAATACTAATTAAACTTCAATGAAACCATTACCAACACAAGAAATGCCAAGCCTGATTTATACAATCCAAATGTTTTTGCTGTCCACCCGTCATGTTTTCTACTGCCCAAAGTATTATATTTAGATTGCAGACTGATCAATTTAAACTAAAATGGATGCATTGTAGCGAGTCAATAGAAATACAATTGTAATTAAAATGTTCATGTTAATTAATTTACAATACAATACAAATACCTTTTTCAATCCAACCAGTGCATTACGCACATCACTACCTTCTTTTAAAGTATGTGGATGAATAAATATTTTTTTGTTATTTGAACATAGAGGAACCAGAAGAACAGATTGTCATTTTTTTCATCTCCATCTTGTATGCGGTGGTGGAATATAACCACGTTAATTTACTCAAGTACTGTACATAAGTACATTTTTGAGGTCCTTGTATTTTAATTGAGTCTTTTCTTTTCATGCCACTTTCTGCTTCTTCTCCACTACATCTCAGAGGGGAATATTGTACATTTATCTGTCAGCTTTAGTTATTTTACGAATTAATATTTATTTTACATACAAAGCATTTAAGGAGTTTATCAAATATGTTGTTTTTATAAATAAGAAAATGATCTGCAGATCAAAATTTTACAAAAGAGTTAAAATGAGCTCTACCTCAACCAACTACAAGAGTAAAATCCTGCTTTTACATTAATGCATGAGTAATAATATCTAATCTATCTAATCTAATTATTTAATATAATAGTATAACAATCACTACTTTTAATATTTTAAGCACATTTTCCTGAATATACTTTCAAACTTTAACTCAAGTAACATTTGCAGGGCTTGTACTTGTCAGAGGGTATTTTCAAAGTGTGTTATAAGTACTTTTACAGACAGATGTAATGTATCTGAATACTTCCTCCTCCACGGCTAGTATATATTTGATCTTCCCCTGTACACTATCTTGGCCATTTCTCTTCTTCATCCACTCCTCTTCCTCTTGTTCACTGTCTGGCCCATGTTGCATGTATGGGGGATGTCTGACAGAGACAGATTGCTCAGCCACAGCTTAAAGGTGACTGCCTCGCTCCTTGTTCCCTAAAGCGCTGGATCATTGGAATCCATCACGAGCAGTAGCACTGGTCGCCATATAGACAGATAACACAGAATAGACAACAACGGACGGGCAGCACAGCACAGAAGAAGTGCAGACTATATCTAAAATGTGTGCCGAGCAAGAGAGTGTGGAACCACATGACTGGATGAAGGTGTGTGGGGGTGCAAATGCTGAAGAGAACCAACGCAGTGGAGGGATGGAGAGAAGGCGAATGCTGAAGAGCCTCACCTCTGGTCACAGAGCAGTGTACGGGGGTGGGGGGGAGGGCTGGGTGCGCACGTGAATGGGGGGCATTCATCATTATTGGCTCGTACCTCCATCCCTTGCTCAACCTGACATCCCTCCTACCATTGACATAAATCATGATTTCTCCATAATAGATCCCCTTTCCGCCACGTAGGGGAAGAATGCGCTGTTTATATCGATCTCAGTCTCACCTCGCTCCTCCTTCCCACATTCCGGCTCAGCACAGTGATGCATAATCATTATCAAACATTACTGATTTGAAATTTGCGGGATGCCAGGTAAAGTTTGTTTTTACACAGCTTAATTTAGATGCATGAGATACAAAGAGGGGTAAACAACACTGAGTTTGCGGAGCTTGTGCACTGGTATTTTCCTTGGAATTTCTGTTGGAGGCACCAAGAACTGTCAAAAAAAGATAGATAAAGAAAAAAAGCAATTATCTTGAGCAAGCACTTTTATTTTGTCTGTTAGCTTCCAAAACCAAAAGAAAATGTTTGTGCTCAACCCGATGCTTGAGGCGCAAACACCCAGAATCCAGCTCAAGAATAAAATGGCTATATATTAGAAAAATAAAATAGAAAATGTTCACACATAATATTTTCTCATCCAATTACACATCTGGAATTTTGACCAAAACCTTCTCATAAATGTTAAAGTTGATAAGCAGTGCCTTACAGCAGGTGATGATGAATAAAGATGAACAAAGAGGACACATCACTTTAACTCTGACCTAGCTGAGCAGGTATTTAAACATTAATAACTCCATTGTTAGTTTGAAGTTCAAGTTCATTTGTCAAGTGCTCAACATTTAAATCCATTAGCATACAGTACACCCTGCTGTGCACCTGGACTGCGGCCAATTTGAAGCAAGGATCATCTCATGGCAACAAAGAAAAAATACATTTGTAGGGTAGTTGGAAAGGATAATTATTATTGAAGAACCCTTTAAGTACCAGAAGAAGGAATTATAGTTTTGCAGCTGTAATTGTCAACTAAAATCTTTGATATAGACGCAGCATACACACCACAAAAAAGAACCAAAATCACTACCTGAATCATTAAAATTCATCAATATTTAATTTGAGATCTTTTTATAATGAAACATTAAAATTTAATATGTTCTTTAATATGTTAACCAGGGGGCACTACCGTACTATATTTTACAAGTGTCTTGATTAATCACTTACCAGCAAATGCATTTTCAAATTATACTATAATTAGTCATTTTATGTTTCAATTGTGGCTGAAGAAATGAGGAAAAGCCAAAGGAAATTTCCATTGAAGGTATGTGATTTTTTATTTTTTTTATTATTTTATTAGAAATACATTAATATCTCACCAATCTGCAGTGTACTGGCAAAGAAGTAATGATATATTTGCTTTTTAAATAAGGATGTCTAAACCCTCTTGTCTCTATTTTATTGAAGAAATACTGTCATATTGTATATGCTGCACAGTTCATGCTTTAAAGTGTTTAACAAGACATTATGTTGATTATGTTGTTAAATATTTATTTATTACTCTGCACTGTAAGTTTTATTTTTGTATTGTATACCTTTCCTGTTCTATTTTGGCTTGTTTTTATTTTTATTCTCTGACTTTTTTTTAATTGTATTTAAACGTCCTTATATAATGGACTTCTTTTGCAATTTATCTCGATGCTCTTAGTGTTTTATGTAAAGCACTTTTTGCCTTGTTGCTGAAATGTGCTATATGAATGAACTTCCCTTTCCTATTAGAAAAATCCTAGCCTATCTATGTCTAAATACTTAACTCTGCTTATTGATTCCCCTGTACTTCCTTCATGACTATGCCATTCTTATGTTAGCTGGGAAAGTTATTTCTTTTCCATGCTTTTATTTCTGCCTTGCTGCAATTTTCTCTCCATTTTACACACACACATCTTGAAATATGTAAAATGAACCTCTGTTATTTAGTTTTAGATATCCTGTCATGCAATACTTCCTGTTCTTGTACTTCAGGTTGCCTCTCATAGTTTGTGTGCATCAGCATTATAGAACCATTTCATTGGATGGGAACAACAATGTTAAATAAGCTCATGGAAAGGGAGAATCTGACTTATCTTTTCTGTCAGGACAATCTTGTTTTTCCATAAAATCTCCTTTTTTTTTAACCTGAACTTAATCTTCTATTCCTACAATTACTGGTCGAATGTCTCATGCCTAATGACCTGGGCCAAACTCCAGACCCCCATCACACTGCGCTGGATAAACTGCTATAGACAACAGATGGATGGTTTCATGGAGACTTGGACAGATTGTTGGTTCATGATCACACTGGTATAACTATTTGAATCAAAGATTATTAATTTAACTTATGGTGATATAAGGACTGTAAAGAAGTGGAGGCCTAGAAGATGAGCTAGATTAGACTCCTGACAAGCCTGGTTAATGATGCCCAGGCTCTTAACTACATATATGGAGGTTAAGTACTGTATGAGGCCCATACAGATAGAGCCTAAATAAATGATTGCAGGGTTAATTGCTGTGTTCTAGGCTTTTAATAATGGACTCTATTTTTCCTAATGATAAAACATGAGCCCCAAAGATCCTTCACTCAAAGTGGCTTTTTGGCCTTTGCTTTCACAGCCCAGATCTCCACACTCCTCTAGCTGTCGCAGCTCTTTCCAAGATAACCTAATTAGGCTCTCTTTTGCGTAATAATCAGCAGAGTTAATAGATATCATTGCTATAAATAATGTCATAACAGGAGAGTGGAATATTTGGACAATCAGATCCTTGTTGTAGGACCGTATCGTTGTAGCAGGGAGTACAGCATGATGAGCACAGTGTCAGGGAAAGGAGACTGGCACACGCCTGAGGATATTTGCTTCTCCAATAATGGCAGCTTATTGTCTTACATACCAAGGTAATCCCTGAACGTGTGCATACTGATTTAAAACTTGAATTGAGAAAAATAAGTAAATCAAAACAAAAAAAACATTCCTGTAAAGGTCATTAAAGGGGACATATTATGATCAATGCTATATTCATACTTGTATTTTGAGTTTCTACTAGAATATGTTTACATGATTTTTATGTTGAAAAAACACATTATTTTTCTCATACTGTCTAAATATACCTGTCTTCACCCTCCGTCTGAAACGCTCCATTTCAGCACCTGTCTCTTTAAGACCCCCTCTGAAAAAGCCCAATCTGCTCTGATTGGCTTGTGAGAAAAATTGCAAATGTAAGTCCCCTTTAAAACACCATATAGCATCATGAAGGCTTATAGAGACTCTTGCAGCAACTTGTATGATGCTTTTCTTCTAATGTGTGGGGTACTATCTATACGGCATGACTGAAAGTGTAACCTTACCTCTCTTACTATCAGACTGAGCTAATATAAAGCACGAGTCCTTTGAACCCATGTTTCAATGCCAGCTGTCGCACTCTCTTGCTAAGCTGCTAAACTGCTCAGGAGCATGCTGCTTAAGTGCATGAGCACAGTCAGCTGCCTTTTGTCTCATATTTAAATGATAATGAATGGAAGTCACTGCGTGGAGTAGTGGGAAGGGTCATAGGGAAATGAAATCAGTTCTGGCTTTTCGATGCATGAGGTTGACAGATACTATATAACATATTTACTTAATTGTTAAGGTGACGGTTAATAGTCTGATTACCTTTAAGGGAGGTCTTGCAAGATGTGTCATAAAGAAAAAAAGATTTAAAGTTTTATGAAATGTGATGTGCCCAGCATAAGGACAAAAAGATGAGCATATGCGTAGGCATATATATATATGCAACCGTGTTTCCTAAAAATGACGTTGCCATAAAATGAAACTGCATTTTCAATTGCGTTTCAAGAGAAATTACTTTTCTCCCAGATTATGTTGTTATTTTAAAACACGTTGTTAACGTTGTGAATTTAAACAAAACTACTTGATTAGGTTAAGTAAAAGATCATGGTTTGGATTAAATAAGTATGTTACGTAACTTAAATTATGTACTGTACGTAAGTAAGTTGCAAGGATTTTTGATTACACACGTATTTGTGATCCATCAAAAATAAACAAAATTCGGAGGATAATAAATTTCCCTCGAAACGTAATTGACAATGCAGTTGCGTTGTATGGGAACATAATTTTTAGTAGAGCAGGCTGCACCGAGTTGTGATATACATATACATATACATATATATATATATATATATATATATATATATATATATGTATATGTATATGTATATATACACTATATTATTTTTTTCTCATTACAACTGATTTAATTGTCATGTTTTCTGAGCAATGTTTGTGTGTGGGGAAAACACAGACGCACTGTCTATGTCACAACATACTGGGTAAAGAGATGTTACAAACCAGGCATGTGCTGCTGGTGAATCACCAAGTCTGTGTCTGAGACACTTGAAGCGGAAGAGCTGAAGTCAATGCTGGAAGATGAATGATGTTGGGATACTAAAACTGAACTAAACTAAAAGCTGCATCTTGGCTTCTTCTGCCACACAGGCATATATGGTGACGACAGAATGATTCAATGCATTAAAGTCTGGGTAAAGTAAAATTGGAAATGTATCACATTCTACGTGTTAGAAAATAATTGCTGAAAACATGTGACAAGACTGTGAACTATACTTGTAGTACGAACTTTTGGAGTTAGATGACCAAACTGTACTATTTTTTAAATCATAAAAATGTGTCTGGGTGGTTAAGGACACATTTTTCTGCAGTTTGACAAACTCAGAACACATATTTATTTTTGCTTTATCTGATGCTTTAAATGCAGACGCTACGTACAACATACAGTATCATTTTACCATAAGCATGCAATATTACGAATACTGACATTTGGTTTTATGTGGCAAAAGATTATCTAATTGATACTCCTTATAGTGTCCTCAATTCCCCACTGAAAGCAGAAGGAGCAATGCTTTGAAAAGGTTCCTCAATGTTTACATGCACATTCATTTTGTGTGATGATTAAGAAGAGGGGTTTCTGTGTGTGGATCATTATCACATCGGAGAACATCCACAGAGTAATTAATACCAGTGCACCAGAAGTCCGGCGAGAGTTCATAACCTCAGCAAGCCATGCACTCCACTCTAATTAGGGCTATATGTGTGAAGTGGAGATGGTAATCAGCCAGGGACACATGACACGCTTTTCTCAGGACAGAGTGCCACTTTACTTGTGTAATTGTCCTAATTGTACCATATCTAAGAGGAGTGACCACAGATATGGAAGACTCTTTAAATGAAGAGCCCTTACCGTTAATTAAGGAGAAATTCAACAGCATGAGATCCACTCAAAACATGTCCACTTAGTTGGTTGTTTAAAGGAAATATTTGACATTTTGGGAAATACTTATTTGCTTAGAGTTAGATGAGAGGATCAATCTCATGTCTGGATGTTAAATATGAAGCTACAGCTAGCAACCGGTTGACTTAGCTTAGCACAAAGAATGAACAGCTAGCAGTAGCAGTAACTGTAAAGTCCACTAATTAACATTTTGTATGTCATTAGCTTAATCCTACAATCACCAAAACACAAAATCTACACACCGTATTTACGGAGTCTCTACTATTTGCCAGGTAACTGGTCTGCCCACATAACCTCGTAAAAACGCTCTTTTACACATTGAATTTTGTATCAAAGACTATATATAAGAAGTTGACGGAGACACCGAGACTTCACCCATTGGTTTGTGAGTTTGGCCATCTTCGCAATCTTGTTTATTTGGAATCAGAGGTGACACGAGAGGGTACAACCACAAGCTAAACAAGACATTTCATGTTTCATGAACAGAAAACAAACTGTGAAACGGTTAAGAATGGCTTAAGGCTAGCTGTTTCTTCCTGTTTGCAGTCTCTGTGCTAAGGTAAGTGTAGCTTTATATTTACCATAACGGTATGGACATCAGAGTTGTGTCAACCGTCTCATCTACTCTCAGGAGAAAAAGTAAACAACTGTATTTCCCAACATGTCTGACTTTTCATTCAATAGCTGTTTGTTAAACTTCTAAAACTATTTCAGTCCTTTTTATCGAAGTGAAAGTGGCAATTTAAGGAAGAACAGTGTGTGCCTTACGAACAAAAAATACAAAATTCAGTGCAAAGTAAACACCATGGCAACTTTTATGTTAACTACTCACAAGTCACCTTATGAGGCACAACAACGTGTAACCGCAAAACATGACTTGGTTATTTCCGAATAGAAATAGACAGGTGATTAAAAAAGCATTTATAATGCACAACAAAGCTTAAACACAAACAATATGCTTGAAATAGATAAGAAGGTAAGTGTACCATCTAAGTGCTGAAACTGTCTTTCAATCACGCAGGAGGATGGGAGATGGGAGGTGTTAGTAAATGGGGGGGTTATTATGGCAGATTGTGGTGCCTAAAGCCTGTTGCCTCTCCACCTGCTCTCTGTGCTCTTTTACAGCGCTCAAAACCCTCCTAACCTCTAATGGCAGTTTACTGAACGTTTACCCACAAGTGTCGTAATTTGCTCTAACAACTACAATTATGCCATTTTTATTTCATTTTTTGTTACATACAGTATATTAAATGGGAACGACAACATCTCTCATTATAACTTGTATCAAGCATTACATTTTACCCTCAAAGCATAACGTGTCTCCAATTATGTGAGTGTAAACAGAAAGTAGGGCGAGTGTTTCACGACTGACAAAAGCAGATAGCAAGAGAAGCAGGTGAACAAAAGCCAGCAAGAGGAAAATGGATTGTTGCAAGAGCGATGTCAACAGTCTTGAAGAAGGTCATTTTCAAAGCGACTTCAGGGTTAAAGACGTAGCATGTTTCCAAAAGGTCAGTTTGTTATTTACATGTATTTTAACTCAAGGAAATATTGCTGAGTTCTTAATTTGGCATGAAATAAAGTTAAGCAAAGCAGCTCCTGTTTCATTTAAATAGAAGTAGGTTAATATTTGTGTTGTTAAATTCCTCGACAAATCACTTTAATTCTATTTATGTTAACAATTTGTCATTCCAGGCTGGCTGAAGGTACACCTATACGCAGCCTGCTCTGTGCTAACCACACACTTTACTTCTTATTATTGGGGCATTTCCATCCACACCAGTTGATAAAACAAACGTTTCAAAATTAATTTGTCTGCCCTTGTGTGGCTCATAACACTCTCAAGTCAGCCCTGTTTCTTATTCACAGGATGGAGGCTCTCTGCCTCTAATAATGGATAAACAAACAAGCGTGACGAGCCTGATGTGTATCACTTCATAATTTAATTACGTTTTGATGGGGAGCTCTGCGGGCGTAAGAATAACCGAGAGAGTGCGTTGCTGTCAATGTCATGCACTGCTTGGTATATTAGGATAGTGCAGATATTGAACTGGATTCGATTTCATAAATAATCCAGTGTTGATTTGTTTTTCTAAATCTGTTTGGTTTCCCTTCTAATGCTCCCCGTATGAACTGTAAATGATCTCCCGACACTAGAGGCATTCCTATATTTGGTTTTGTAGTTAAAAAATGTCAAATGTGAACAAGAGGATATGAGAAGGGAGTTCCTTAGTTGCTCTCTAAAACAGAATAACCACGCAGGATCTGAAGTGTGCCGATATACAGAATTAGAAAAGTAGACCTTTTTAAGCATGACGACAACAATAGGTAGCAACAGCCTGAGTTGCTTTTTATGTATGCAGCGGCTCCGTTTGCATCAGTATTGATGTTGACCTTTAGGCTGTGACTATGACTCCAACACGCTCTCTGTGCACTGGTGTGAATGGACAATACTGAGCTGCTCTGGCAGGCATGTTTCTGATAAACTAGTGATCTCCCAAAGGCACTTAAAAATGAGCCTGACTTCATTTACATGATAGTGTTGCCACAGTGTCTCGGTGAGCATGCTGGGGTCAGAGAAGTGCACTGTGGCATTAGATGGAAGCACATTGGTGTTTGGGAGCCTGTGGGTGAGGGGTGAGGGGTGAGGGGGAAGGTGCACACCCTGATGAATACAAATAGCGCACAACGTTCCTGTTACCCAGCTTTCCTTATCTGAGAAGACGACACATCATGCAGTGCTGTACAATGACAGGGCTCTAGTCTTTGGACAATGGCGTGTTCCATTGACACACAGGGGGCAGGGAGCTATATAAATATGTTTCATTACTGATGCATAGCTGCAAATGTATATTCTTGCAAATTTCTTCTGCCCACGGGAGTATTTGATTAATTTCTGTTGAGAACTGTCCCACCATATTTCTGTAGATGCTACTGCACATTTTGTTATTTCACGAGTGTTCATGCATGATACTCTGACACCAAGATAATCATAGAGCGTTCACATAGATAATGTTGATACTGTTGTGCACACCTGTCACTTACCTGAAAGTCACAATTAGAGCGAGTCAGAAGTCAGTCAAAAGAAACGAGAGGAATTTGCCTGTTTATAAAG
Source organism: Bovichtus diacanthus (assembly GCA_943590825.1). Classification (NCBI taxonomy): domain Eukaryota; kingdom Metazoa; phylum Chordata; class Actinopteri; order Perciformes; family Bovichtidae; genus Bovichtus; species Bovichtus diacanthus. The sequence continues at coordinate 3,855,186 of CALSBV010010655.1, forward strand.
ACAAAGATTGGAACACATGCACATGCAAGATGTCTAACAGTCAAAGGGATTCATTTGTGGAATAATTTTGAAAAGGAAATAAAAACGTGTAATACATTTAATAGAGGTAAAACAATATTTAAAAATAAGATGATTAACAAATACAAAACTGAGGTATGAACACTAGTATGTAGCATATGGGAATTTTTGTTTTGGACTGTTTGGGTATCTAAAGAGAAATATGGATATTAAACTCTGATATTTTGCCCTCTTATAGAAAATATATTTCTGCTTATTTTAAAGGCTCTGAAAAGATTCTGTCACCATCATCAGCTTCCTGCTATGAGCGACGTGGTCATAAATAAATGTAAAATGTTCTGCCAAAGCTAAAAAACGTTTTTCTTTTACAATGAAAACCTAAAGTTGATAACAGCGAGACACAAACTGTAAATGTCAACTTTGCAGGTGAGTAATTAAAAAAAGAGCATACTATTTCAAGTTACTGAAATGTCTATTGCTGGCAGGTTTCAGAATATTTTGACAATGTCTGTGGAAAGATTCAAATAGCTTGAAACCGATATAATAAACATTTTCCTAGTAACTCAATAGATCAAAGTATTAAGGCAATCCTCTGAAGTCAACATTGAAATAGTGTTCTGATTTGCAAGAGAAATGGTTCTCTCGGTGTCTTCATCTTTTATTTTAAATGCAAACCTGCTACTTTTTGCTATCGCAATTTTTGGAATGCATTGCACAGACGAAAATTGTGGCTCAGTGTCACTGGATCTTGGTAAGGTAAGCAATGCAGGCTTGTGTTGAATCAATTCAAATCACAGACACAGTCACAGATGACGTATCAGAATCTTCCACTGAATGCAACGCTATGAATTTAAAGAAGGCACATTGTGTAGTCATACCCCACTAACACATGCAAAAACTCACCTTTTAAAGATCAATCTATTCCCTTCTTTAAAATGCGTGCATTTGGGTGATTTATTTGAAGACAGTTGGCATTCTTGGTGAAACATTTATTCCCTCTTTCACCTACTAATATACATTATTACAAAAGCCAACAGAGTAGCTGTGTTTCTATTCAATTGTTTAGCGATTGTAAGCAAAACATGTTGCAAAAAATAAATATGAATTAGGCGTGTTTCCATCAACTGGTTTGGAGCGAATAAAAACTAGGCTACTGCTTACTTCAGTCAAAAGTTGGCACTATAGGCTACGCTTTACGCATGGCTGTTACAGAGTAGAGGAATTGCAAATCGTAAAACAAAATAAGTTGCCAAAGCCTTGGCCATGTAGCCATTTACGAGAGAACAATGGAGAGAGGTCTTCAGGAACTTGTTTCAATCAGGCAAGTTTTAATTGTTCTTTTACGTCAGCTAGTATTGGCCATGTTTCATGCTGTCTGGAGACGAAGACAAGCATTCACACGTTACGAGAAAATCCGAATAAGACGCTGACAGCTGAAACAGCTGATGAGTCACATGTTAGTTAGTTAAATGTTCGATATGACAGAATTAATTCGGCAAAGGCATTTACATATCCGAATAAAAGCATCAACTCTTTTTTGACGAAGGCAAAAATCACCTAAAGCGAGCACAAAGACTTTTTTGCGCAATTGAGGAAGTTAATCTGATTTTGAAATTTACTTACAGCTTTCACTAATGCGATACGTCAAAATGCGCTAATAACATCTTAATGGAAACGCTGCTATAGCCATCAAGCAGAGAGTCAAAGTGTGCAATTCCCAATCAGGGTTAATTGACTGGAGCAGGACAATCTGAAAAGAATCATCCCTTCCATCTTTGTTTTGCTCCACGATTAATGGTCTGTGTAAATGAAATAAAGTTTACTTTCATGCTGATGGACCGACAGAGGCTCTGTGCCGGGCAGAGGGCACACAAGTATTCAGTAATTCTGTCAAAACACTCATTCATATGAGCTGTGCTGATGGTCTGGCATGTAGCTATTCTACTGTGAACGGTAAGAAAACAATACCAACAATGTCAAAAAACATATATAATATGACTCGTATTCACGACATTTGAATGTAGTGGACTGCCTCCCTGTGTTTCCATGGTGTTGATCCCTTCTGAGAGGCCAAAGAACAGGTCAGAGAAATCAGCAGCGGAGCAGGAGGCTTTTCTTGACACTGTAGGCAACCACAAACACGTACACAGCCCCTTTCACACATGCACTGGAACCCTGAAATGAGTCCGTGTAATTTCCGATTGAGCCCATGTGTGAATAGAGCAGCTCATTGTTCGAGGCATTCACAGCGAGCGAGAGGCCGTGTTGATGACTTTTCTATAGCGGCTGGCCTGAAACCGGAACAAAACAAACATCCGAGGGTGAAGGAGAAGGGTAATTTACACAAATACGGCAATGAAAATGTTTAATTGGAGAGACGACGAGATTCGGGGAACTACTACAGGTCAAAATCGTCAGACCAATTCAAGGAACGGCATGAGACTCGGTCGTTTGACAAAATCACGACCTGGCTACATGAGCGCGTAATCCGTGCTATGTCGTGCCTCCTTTACCCAGACGCCACCCCTCGCCTAAACCAAACAAAGTATTTCCAGTCCGAGAGAACGCATCTGACACAGACAATCTCCTTTTGTGTGCTACATGTCAAAGGGAAACTATTCCCAGACCTGATTCTCTGGATATTGACCAGAGTTCATATGAGAGAACGGCTACACACACAAACATGCAAACATAATTGTTAAAAAACTTCGGAATGGGTAACAGTGAGAAATTTATAAAATTATACTGATAAAAAGACTGAGAACATCTGTATTAAAAAAATGATATTAATCAGAAGGAAGTACTGTATGTGGAACAGAAATCTGTTCATTCTACAAATAAAAAAGGAGCTGATCCTGCATACACAAGTTGAAGTGGGAGCAGACAAGGCTTGAGATGGAAGGTTTAGATGAAAGAAATCAGTGTTTTATGAATAAGATTCTGCTAATGTTCTAATAGCGCTTGCTGTTTTTTCTCAATAGACCTGCATGCAATTTGAGGGTTTGTATGTGTGAACACAAATGTGATATACCTCATGTGCACATGCTGGGAGCCAGTGCCTGCGCTCTGCACTTCATACTTAACGCCATTGAGGAGGATCAGAGCTCAGCCAGACTGGGGAACACCCATAAAAAGCAGGGGGCCTTTATGCACTTTCTTGATCCCTCACTCTCTTCCCATTTGCTTTCCCCCTCCCCCTGCCATGACAGCATGATTAACCATCAGACACACAATGGGGGCACATGTCCCCATAGCCCCGACCAGCTCACTCAGACCTGTACATCCTAATAAGGATTAGGCAAGAAGTTAACAATGAATGAAGAAGTCCTCCAGGAGCCGCTAATTCTATTCTGCTGCGTGTCACTTTTCATCCTAGGCTATTCACAACACTGTGTTTGAACATAAGGTATAATCCTCTTAAATATCAAAGGTGGACAAATCATATTAATTTAGACATTGCTTCCCCTGGCCCAAGGGCACATTATGCACTCGACACAGAGCCCCAACCTCACCATCTGCTCTGCTCTCTAACCTGCCTCTGACTGACACCCCAATGCACTCAACTCTTTATTCTAACAGTCTATATCTTATTTTCTCCCTCTATATCTGATGTTTTCCATTTTTTTTTCTCATAGAAAATTGAAAAGACATTACAGACATTACAAAAGTAAGAAACTTGACATGATTATATCTCCATTTTGCTACATGCTCCAATAAATAAATATGACTTAGTCAGAGGCAGTGAGGAAGTTTATGATTTCTTAGGTGTTTCAGTTTGTTTCTGTTTGAATACTGGAGGATTCTGAGAGTAAAAATATAAATAAAACATAAAACATTTTCACTAAGGCAACTCAGAGTTGATATACTAGTCACAAGCATACAGTATATTGACCTCAGGCCTACATTTGTTGAGGGCCTCTAAGGAAACTGAAAGCATACATCGCTATTCAACTTCAGCTGAATTAGCTGCGCAAAATAAAATCACAGCGAATCAACTTTGTCTACCTTCACTTTGACAATCAGGGTGTGTACATTTCAGATTACAGACAAAAAAAACCATATAAACAGACAGTTATCATGACTTTATAACAACTCCTCTAACATCATTCACTCATTCATTAAATGAGCACTACAACTGTCGTGTCTCGTAGAATGTGTTAAAGATGTTTATGTTGTAGTTGTTATTGTATTTTATTTAGTATGTTAATTATTTGTCAAGTCAGTCAGTGACAGTGTCAGTGTGCTACGTCCCGTCTTGTCAGTGACTGTCTGTCATTGCACTTCCTGTTTTATTTTGTACTTACCTCTTGTCACTCATTCCTGATCCCTTTTACTTCCTTGTGTGGTTTCCCACCTTTCGTCAGTGTCTGCGCCACCCCTGATTGTTTCCACCTGTGCTCACTCACCTCATGTATAAATAGTTCTGTCTTGTGTCAGTTATTTCTTGCCTTGTCTCAAAACTTAGGCAGTTTTTTGAGTTTGTGCCATCGTCGTGCCAGTAAATTGTTTGTTTTACACTTTTCATCTGTTTCTGGTGTCGTGCATTCGAGTCCTCCCACCCTGTGTCTGATGTTGTGACAACAACGAGTTAAAATTGCACATGTCAGACTAACACAGGGCAGTTAAACTTTTCTAAATTGATGACGCAGAACCAGATATTTTTTTTTTTATTCCATGCATTGTTCTGTGTTAAAACCTGGCACCTACATTACCCACAATGCAACTTAGCTGCCAATAATTCAGTCAGCAATTCAGGTGTGTTATGCTAGTAGCAGCCTACCCTCGAGCCTCAAGCAGAGATGAGGAGCGGGCTACAGAGGTCTGGAAAGCTCTCCTCTTTCTAACTCCACACTCCACAATTTGTTTTAATTTCCAAACTTGTAGTCTTCAGACCCTACCGACGCAGACTCAAGTGATGTCACCTGAGGCAAAACTTTGTGCAGCTCCACAAAAGGTTTGAGACAACTTTTTTTCACACATGCAGTAGTACTCCCCAGGACCTGTAAACAGGCCTTGATGTGTAGAATTGGTGAAGTTCTTCTTATGGCATTGGACTGAAATGCCTGAAAATAGAGCTTTTTTATTATTTTAGTACCTGGTTAGACAAAGGTAAAGTTTGATCAGAAAAGTTTTATGCAATCCATATGTATAATATTTCTCCTTTTGCCTTAACTGTCATGTAAACTTTTTGTAAACGTATTGTTCTTTTTTCTGAATAGAACTGAATATAGGGTGCTTGTAGTAAAAGTTAGATATAAACTTACTTTTTCATTTTGAAATTGAAGTGGACTGTTTAAGATGACTCTTCCAAACACATAGGAAGGTAGAGAGTTTTCAAGAGCAGAGGAATATAACTGAAAGAAAGAACATTGGTCTCATCGTTGTCCTGTTCCCGTCACCGGTGTTTTATCTTTCCACTTGTGCAGCCAACTTCATTTCCACTTGAATTTTATCAACCTTCTGCTGGCCTCTCAAGGAGCTAGCATACACACTCTGACATGAATTAGCCCCCAGATTGACTGATACTGCTTCACCCCGGGGAATTCACGAGTCCCTCGCTTTTCTCATCCTTCACTCTTTTCTTCTCTCCTCATTTCTTTCGCACCACCGCTTCTGGTTGCTTTTCTCCCTTATGCCCGTCCTTGTCACTCACCTGTCCGTGAGACATCAGGCTTTCCCCTTTGTCTGACGGACAGGTGCTAGCAATGTCTGATGGAGTAATTTGCCACAAATGTGCAAAACATGACTGATCAGAGAAATGTCATCCAAGGTGGTGGAGAATACTAGAGCGCCGAGGATGGAGAAGAGAGGTCCATTTTCCATTCATCACAAGTACTGACAGATGGTCCCAGTTCTCATTTTCCATCTTTCTATACTAAATCCCTCAGCTCATTAAGGCTCTACATCCTCTACAGGTTGATTTATTCTCCACTTGAAGTCGGTGCTTAACACTTGAAAACACAACCTGTGTATTTTAAAGTGTTGGACCAGTCAGACAATTAGAGAAGCAACACTATGATGTCAACAATGTGTGTAGAAAGCCCTTGTTCACTGCACTTAATTTTGAGACTCCTTGTTCACAATACTTGCATGTAAAACTAGAATGTTACTCGGAGAGCGCAGACCTCCGTAAAGGCCAATGGTGCAATCACATGCTTCTCGGATGGTACCATTCCTAGAATTGTGGAGTTGTTCTTACGGCTTCCGTGTGTTCATGAGCATTAAGTCGTAACGTAGAAAGAAACATGAATGCTACGACAAAGATGTGTTGTCTTTTATTGCTCAGGGTATTTAAGCAACGTGGATAGCTGTTTCCGAGTTGTTGTTGTGACTTGAGGGGCCATTTGCGTGTATTGTCCCAGTCAGGAACTAATTTGTCTGAGAATTCTGACACAACATGAATGCAGCACAAATGCAGAAAATCTCACAATGTTAACAAAAGTGGAAAAAGAATTTTGTATATCTACCCCCATGATTTGGATCCGCTCCAAAATGAAATTGGTTCTTCATGGCCCATGCTTTTCCACCAATTATTTAATAAAAAATCCGGCCAATAGTTTTTCTGTAATCTTGCTAACAGACAAACGGACAAACAGACAGAAAAACCGAGTCGAAAACATTACTTCCTTGTAGGAGGTAATAAACATGCAAGTGCTGAGTTTCATTATGACTTTGAGTGGGTATTCTGTCTTTCAGTTGTTTCTGTTGGTAGCTGATTCTAACACTAGGATGCTGACTAAATAAAATGCACAGTAATGGATGATAATGACCAAATTGTGCTGCATTGGCATCCTCGTGAAAAAAATGTCTATCTTAGAGTACACAAAAATATCTGTTAGCACTTCCCTTTTACACCTTGCATTAAAATATGTTTTTGGTGATCGGGTCGCATTTGGATAGTGCTTTACCACATGAAAGTACAAGTGTAAATGCACCCAAACACATTGGGGACAAATTGTGATCCAAAACATCTCTGGAGGTGGCTAGGGACTCATTGTGCAATTGCGTTTTCAATCCACATGCAACAACTGCTTGGGCGGAAATGCGACTAAGCACAAGTGCTTGTCTCTTCTGGACAACACCGGTCGCAGTCTTCCGCAGATAAGATCAAAAGGTTGCACATAGGTTTGACTGCAGTCTTCATCCTTCATATGTCTTCTCTCAGCAGTCTTGTATCCAGATTATCCTCTGCACAGTAGTGGAACTGACCACAGCTGAAATGAAAAGCAGTTGCATAAAACAGTATTCACCTCCGCTTTCTGGGAAAAACGAGAGGAAGGTGTGATGTTCGGTTGTTTGAGCTGGACAGTGTGATTGGATCTCAATCGGATCTCAACGTGGACACTAAAGACACATACTACCAGGTGTAAATGTAATCAGGTTCAATCATATCTACAATCTGAAAACGAGACATATTTCAATGCAAGATGTAAAGGGGGTAAATGTGTCTACCAAAAGGTAAAAAATTGATTTTCCTTTTTCAATTACTTTTCAACTGTGGCGCACACATTAGTCGTATTTTATCCTGGCCCAGTAGTAGTCACAAGTGTCAGAGTAGCCGACAAAGGTCACGAGACAGCAAACTTGTCTGATGCAAAAGTCCCGCTGTGTGATATGATACATTGCCAGTCAATGTATTTGCGTCTCCTAGGAAAATGTGAACATGGCCAACATCAATAGAAATAAACCAATTGTATTAGTGAATGCACTGCAACAAAGATGCGATTTACATGAAGAATAAGACTAATCTATACAAAGACAATGACTTTGAGGCTTTGCTCACATGATGTAACACATCGGAGGATCATACCATGCCAATCAGGGATTATCTGGGGTTCAAAAAGAAAGAAATTGAATGACGGGTAAGAGTTTTTGGTTGCAGGCATGCAGAGGCATATCAAATCACAGGTGGTACACAACAGATGCAGTGGAATAAAGCAGCCTAATCCCCTGGGTGGGAATAGATTTAAAATTTATTTTAGGGGATTAATAGAAATCAAAATGATAATCTTATATCATACAAACTCTATCCAGGTGAATATGATTTTTTTTTTTTCCTGTGTTGGCGAGGAGAGGTTTATACTTTGTGATAATCATGGCATTCGTTGTTTATTTTAATATTAACCTTTTACCATGCCTCATTAGTGTATTAGTTCTTCATGTAACATCAAACTGTCTGTATTGACTGATTCTACCCTGATGTTTTTTTTATTATCATTACTGTTTTTTTTCTGGAACTTTAGCATGCTTTTTCACATTGTGCCCTCTTGATATACTCTGAAAGGTACTCTGGTGTACTCTTAAAGGGATAGGAGAATACTGTAGGATAACATTACGTATTATAAAATACCCATTCATGTACTACACTACTATTAAAACACAAACTTGCAGATCAAAGTATAGTATTCCTGTTCATATCCCACCTCATGTGCTACATAGTTTGCTCTTTTGATGGGATACATATTTCTTTATTTATTCTCATTGTTTATTATTTGTCACGTCATGGCTCTGTGTCTAGCTGCCCTCAAACCTTTTGTTAAGACTGGACTGAGTTTAGTTTGCGGTGTGTTTCCTCTTGTGTTTCTGTGCTGCCTTTCCATGCACCACCCACTTGTGCATATTTGGTGAGATTAAAATGACAGACAGACTTCATGGTTTATATAATTAATTAAGATAGAGAGAGAGAGAAAAAGAAGTTTACTGGCGGATTCAGAGTTTTCATGACTGTTCGGGTTTTGACAAATTCACTGATTTGTTCCATTGAGAGAACTTCTTCCAACAAATCGAGCAAATGTGACATTGTTATTTTGTGTCTGTATTTCCAGTTGAGCAATATTGTCTTTTTTGCAATGGTCAAGGTGTGGCATGGTAGTATTTGTGTAGGTGACTGATGGATGTAAGGTCTCCTAAATAGGCAGCGGGAAGGGGAAAGTGGAATGCAGTGACCCAGGATTTGTGAGATGATAGTTATTATGTTGTTGCAGACTTTTTGTATTGGTGTGCAAAGCCATACTGAGTGAAAGTAGAATTGAATACGGTGTTGGGAGTGCATTGGGGTCAGCAAGAGCATTAATGCTTTCAGATTTATGACCTCTTCAAAATGGGAAAGCCTCGGAAAATATGTTCTGATATATATTTTTTCATATTTTTGGAACATTATTATGCTCTAGTTATGAGAAAAAAGGGACAATACAGCAGGCTGGGGGTCTCCTCACAGTACCTATAGAGACAGAAAATTGAGCAGCCATGAAGGGGTGATTTGCCTCCTCCCTGTGTGAAGGAGGCCAGGTTCTTGCAGACACAGAGGATGAAAGAAATCAATACACAACACACAACACTCAGGATCTAACACAAACACCTCAACCAGAGGCCATCTCCCAAAGTCTGCAGTGACCCTGAAATGACCATATTCTGTTATTGTTCCCTCATCTCCATTGAGAGGATAAGACCCACACGGAATTGATTGTGTCTCCACAAACTGGAGATAACCATTGATTTTCCCTCTTCTTCTTAAAAAAAGAAAAAAAAAGAAAAAAACAGGAACGCTTTGTTCAGCTGACTGATACGTCTTCCTTCTCTCCCAAGGTGGGGATACCCAAAAGCATTCTAGGTAAGCAGGAATGCAGTGATTGCCAACCTCATGCTTGAGCGTTAGCAGAAAAGGGCATAGTCCAAAGTCATACTGTGGTTGGGGAAAATGCCAAAGAGTGGATCGGCCCTGTAATATTCAGAGACCAGTTTCTCGACAGAGGCCGTTTCTTCTCCCCAGGGGTTTGATGCTGATCTCTGACAACTCCTGATGGGAGAGTACAGTGTCATGGCTTCTTTTATCTCTCACTATCTCCAGAGAGAGGAGCCAATAGGTGTGCTGTTGCAAGGCCATGCACTGACAAGACCTCACACAGGTCCTGTGATATTATCTGGGGTCAGATGTGACCAATCAGTCAATCACTCCTTCCACTGGTTTTTCCTCTTTAATTCTCACTCGCCCCTCATGGGAACCGAGACGTTGCAACTGATCAATTGCTTGCAAATAGCTTTATTGACATGACAAATGAAACATCTGCATCGAGGAGGCTGTTTGGATTGGAAATCAGTTTGATATGAGATCATGTATTTATTATATTGTTTCTAGCCAAAGAAAACCTTGCACCTCTACATTTTCGAGGTTTAGAATTTAGCAGATAAACTGATGGATTAAGTGTTCATTTATTCGTTGAGACAGTTCTCCTTTTTCTTAAGCTGAGTAAACAGTTTTAAAACTAATTGATGTTGATATTAGCTCATGAAAAGTTGATGTTTTGAAGGTATAGGATTTTCAAAGGACAGTAATGCTATTAATGTTGGGTCAATGTACATGGTTGTCACTTGTTTTGTGATTAACCAGACAAGGTCTGTCCTTATATTGGTTATCAATTTCATCATCAAATGATAAATATAATTAATGCAATAATAATAAATAAAGTTAAAGGAGCAGTTCGACATTTTGGGAAATGGGCTCAATTATTTGCTTTTTTGTCAAGAGTGCAATGCGAAGATTAATAACACTCGCATATTTGTGAATATTGCTGGAGAGAGCGGCTGGTTAGCTTAGCGTGGCATAAAGACTGGGAACTGGGGGAAGAGCTAGCTTTGCTCTGCCCAAGAGTAACAAATTCTCTAAAAATCACTAACTAACACGTTATGTTGTTTGTTTAATCCATACATAAACCTAAATGAAAATGTTCTTTTAATGTATTCTGAAAATTAAAGTAGTCCCCCAGTTAAGTAGACAAATGATCTCCTAATTGAACATATTTAAAAAAAAAAAAAAAGTAGGAAGATTGAGACAATAGCATATCATAGTATAGGGAGTTGTTGAATTAAATGTTTTTTGTTAATATTGTATTTTGCGGGACATGTAAAATGTCTCTGCAGTTCTGGATAAGGAACTGCAATCTACATTGTGTAATTCCAGGCAGTCCCAGTCCTGCCCTCCACCATCTCCTATAGGTGTTGTATTGGCAGGGCAAGGTGTGTGGTGGGTGTGGGAGTGAGCCAGAAGACTGTGGGAGGCTTGAATAAAGAGCAGTGACTGTGCCACAGCTATGTTTGGGATGTGTTTTGTTCTGAGCATATGTCTTAGTCAAGAGGCATCGGGCTTGGCAGACACTCTACTGTGTCAATCTATTAGCATTCTTCTCTGCGCGCACCCTCAAATCTCACCAACTCAGAGGGTGACCAAATGCGATATGAATCATATATTTTGATGGATATCAGTTTATATTTACAAAGTGAATCTGGCTGAAATAAAAACCAGTCGTATGTTTTGATCTCAACTGATTTCTTGATTTATAGTGGCTTTGTCCATCTGCTGTCCTCAAATAAAGACAGTTGACTTTTGTCATATAAGATGATGTTTCACAGCAGATGGGCACAGTCACAAGGTGTAACGTATAAGTGCAGAATATAAAAGTACACCATGTCTTTAATATTATAGTGAATGTAGTTTGAAAAATTCTATTGTACCATCCCCGCACCTCCCCATCGTGTGACCAATTAACTAATTTGAGGAAAAGACAATTTTGTGGCCATAATAAAGCCCTAGGGTGTGATGGAAGAAAACAGATTAGCACATTAGCATTGTAGGGGCTGAATGAAGACTTCTGGCTCTGCCTCAGGCCCTGCTGGCTATCAAAGCCACTGCTGCTCACTGACACCAGCAGACAATTATCCAGCTCTGTTTTTGCCTTAAAGAAAAAAAAAAGATTTAACTCTCACACTCTGGCATTGTTGCGCGTTAAAGTGGCAATAGACAACTTTTCAACTCAACCCCAACGTTTTCAAGTGGTATTAATGTTGACGCCACTGTTGCAATGAAAACTGGAGTCTACTACTAGCGCCAACTTATTCACACCGTCAGAGAAAAAGCAAGAAATGTATTAAAATATATTATATCGGCAGTCTCTCCATCGCTGCAGCCAACACAATCACTAAACTTTATGAAAATGAATGTGCCATGACGTCATGCAAATTAGCGTGTGGCGTCATCTGGTGACTTTTAGCGTCTTTTGGAGCGAGTGCCAGCTACTTTCATTGGAAAACCGTTGGCAAGACTGCACAGGACACATTGCTTTTTGTTTTCCACAGTTACATCTGTTATTCCACCATGAGCCATTTCCGCTACTGGGGATAGTAACTACAAAGAACTTACATTGATAACCTTTGGTAACCGGGGATAGCTAACGATAGCTACCGGGCGGAAACAAAAGCGCAATCCTCTTCCTGTTTTGGTTGACGCGCTTCTTGTGTGCTGTAAATCGAGCCTAAATTTTCCTGGGAGATCGTGCGTGGTGGCAGACAGAATTGCATAGTGAAAGCGAGGTTTAGAGGAAACCAATCTAAACGGCCATGGTTTCATTATTCTAAAGCCGTCACAGTGTGAAAATCAACATTGACTTTATAAAGACAAGTTACAGCTAAAACCTTTTCTCTTGCGACTTTAATATTGAACTATAAATTGAATGCACACGATCCACAAACCTCTGGCTTCCTGGACCTTATTTGCAGAAAGCACTGAAAATGTAAGTGTGAGGTAACCATTTACTTACTTGACAAATTTCTAATGAAATTTCCCTTTTAGGCCTATAGTAGCCACATACTTTCACATTGATGTCTACTGTCTCATTCCAGAGTTGTAAGAATTAACAAAGAACTCTGTTCGTCGTCCACTTCTCTGCCCTCTGGGCCTTTTATGCAGCCACAAATGAGAACCCACAAATACACTATTTCTTCAAAGTACTCCTCTCTCTCCAGGGATATTGACCCTGCCAGTTCAGTTCTGGTTGGCTGCGCTCTGCAGAGATGTTGGGACTGTCACAGGAAATATACGGTCCTTGTCTGGAACCCAGGTGTGCTGAGGCAAAGTGTTAAATTTGGTCATTACTCTTGTAATAGCGCTTTTATGTTTCCTTCGCAAGGGTCATGTGTGCAGCCGCCACGGCGGGTCTTTGTGGAAAGGTCTGCAGACAGAGACGTAGGCATCAGTTGTCTGGAGGATCTTATTAAAACAGCTTCCTATATGTCCATGTAGAAGGCTAACCGTGACCCTGTTGCAGAGCTGAAATATGTTAAGTTGACACTGATGACAAGAGAGGGGTAAAAACGAATCCTGGATGTGGAAATATGACAATAAGCTACAGCAAGGCTTTTGATGCATGTCAGACAAATCATTTGTATTTTGTCTGTGTGTGCATGTGTGTGCATGCGTGATCTCGCTTGCAGCAACATATGCATGCATGTGTTGATTTGTATGTGCCGAAAGGGGTTGGAGGCAGGGCCAGGGGGAGGAGACGGCAATTCTAACGGCTTTTTGATGTAGATAAATGGCTTACAGATGGTTCACTCAATATATTCAAATGAGATATAAAAATAGGGGAGGGGCTATCAATAAAGGGAGGGTTCCAGGTGTAGCACCATGTGACAAAAATGCATTGATCAGTCTGCCCAACCAGACACATTTATTTTCAGTGAATACATTTTAGTTTCTGTAAGTGAATTGGAAAACAGATTTCTTAAACGTGTGATGACCCCAACAAGTTTATTCTGAAATAATTTTTTGAGATTGAAAATGAAATGTCACTGAATTTCGGTTCGGCCTTAACTGAAGTGGACACCATTATTTCAAGCAAATTGTAGCCTCTTGGAAAATTAGAATGACAAAAATGAAATGAAAAAAAGAAATCAACGTGATTCAAATATATATATTTGTAAATGTGTACTGCTGGACAAAAATAAAATCATGCTGTAATTAGGCATTTGTGTCGACAGTTGCACTGTAAGGGATCAATACAAATGAATATAACACCATCAAATAAGAAAGGATAATGCCAGGATATCCATCCATTGAAAACAGCCTCCGGTGATGGTATTACAACTCTCTAAGATCCAGCAGTCTGGTGAGTTTGTGTTTGAAGAGATAATCCTCCTCATTTAGCCATCTCCGTCTGCAGACAATATCCTGGAGGTAAGGGCTGCAAACACATTCCATACTATAACGTACAACCTGTATAAATTGTATTTACCCACATTTCACCTTTAACACTGGGCTGGAAAAGGAGCCCAAATGCGATTATGCACATGAAGAATTAATCCGGAGATGAGCACAGGGTAATGTATGGTAATTATCCAACAGGATATTCTTACATAGCGATTAGCATATCTGGGAGGCCAGACAGGGATGGGAGGGCAGTCTGAGAGGAAGGAAAGCACACAGCTGCTGATAAGAAGAAGCCCAGTTTGTTGGTTTGTGTTTTTTATGTTGATTAAAAATGTGGATAGTCTGGCTACAGGCATGTACTCGCTCCTTTCTCTCTGTCCCTCTCTATCTCGTGCGCACATACACAATTACCATGTGGATGCACTTGCACACATGCACACACACACACACGCACACACACACACACACACACACACGCACAGTGGCAACACTCCTATCGGTGAGAAGGGGGATCAAATCAAGAAGGGAAACACTGGATTTAAAGAAGTAAATACTACTTACAGCAGGGAAGAGGCACTTGTGTGTCTGTTTGTGCCTTTACGTCTTCAATAAGAAAATAACTTTATACAACTATAGACCAACAGGTGTATTGAAATATATCGTTTTGTAATTAGCAAGAAGTCAAATCACAATGCAAGGACTCTTGTACAATCAACCAGAGTAATGTTAACTGTGGAAACTCTACCCGGCAGAAATTGGCCGCGTTGATGGAGGAGGCAAAGAAGGAAAGAATCCAGTATGTAACAAAACCAGTATGTAACAAAACCTGCCTGCTTATTAATCATACCGTGTGTTTTTCTCTGCCTTTATCAGATCAGATATGAGAATGGGGTTTCTAATTCTTTGGGATTCTCACGATTGTTTCTTGCTTTGGACAGTGGACAGGCTGCTAGTCATAGCCATGTTGCTAACGGTAAATGAACAAGTAGATCGATCATCCTGCTCATAGGAAAATCAACGGGCGGAAAATATGCCATCACCGTCTCCGTTGCGCGGTTTGTTTGGAAACAAATGCCGTGTGTCCTGTGTGTTGTTGGTGGCTCGCGTGTGCCTATGAGACACTTTGATTTAGTGATTGATGATTTTTTTATGTCTTTCTGAGTTTTTAAAGCAACTGCCCTTTTCAGGAAAGGTTAAAACATAAATTAAGCAAAAATAAATAAATAAACCCACGAGTTGCTCTTTAATAGTTTCCAAAAAAGAGATTGCTCCGTAAGATTCTCTTGAAGTAAATGAAGATCCATGTCGATTTCTATTGTTTATGTCAACGCATGCTGTATTCTTCTTTGCAAAAACGTATGTGATATGTTGTATGTCTCCCAGCAGCACCCCTCATCTCTCTTAGGTAGCAGTAGCAGTATTAATGAATATTTGCCAACAATACAGACAGGTTTCAGCCTACATTATCTTTTGTTTTTTTTTCTGTCTGCCCTGTAACCCCATTGCGCAACGTGACCGCGAGCCACTGTATCAATTCTGGCTTTGGTATTTGGGTGTAATCAGCCATGTAGGACACCAGCTTGCCAAGAAGCACGGCCCTTTGTGAGACGCCCATCTGTTTAGTGCATTGGGACAAGCCCGGTCCCAAAGAGCTGCTGGAATGAAAGGCTGAGTATGAGAAGGCCCAGCTGAAAAGACAAGGGTGGGCGGCAGCATCAGGACACAGTCTGTCTGCGGCACTCCTGCAGTCTTATTCTAATGCAGCAGCTATGACTCCCCTGCTTGCATACAACTCAGAGATCAGAGACTGACAGATGCACCAGGGGAAGCAGACTGGGATGTCTGACACATCCATCCTTTCATGCATGCAGTGTCTGTGTCCCCCTCTCTCTCTCTCTTAAGCCGCTTGGCTAATATTTTCCTATTGACTCGGCAATGTACATATTACCCAGCCTCGGTGACCTCTTAGCGGGACATATCTGTGTGAGCACGGATCGATTCATGCAGTGGGCTCCCCCTCCTTGTTGTCAGTGTTCAGCGGATGGGCTGGGCAGAGTGGGAGCAAGTGATAAGCTGCTATAGGCCAGTCAAACCATTCCAGCAAGAGTCGTGACCCTACTGCAGCAGGGCTGATTATACCTCACCTGGGGCTGCTGAGGCTGGGAATCAAGCAGCTACACTCCAGCCTGAACTATATCACCCCTGACTGAGATCACAGTAGCAATAGGAGACGATAATAACCCAGATAGCAAACAGTGGGAGCAAAAATATTGTAGTTTTTCAAATGCGTCTTCCGTGTGGAAAATATGTATTCACTATCTAATTTTGTTTTGTTTTTTCTTATTAATGCTACTGTGTTATTACTGTCATTATTAGCATTATAAACTAGGGATGCACAATATCTGATTTTTCCAATTTGCCGATATTTATATATAATTTAGAACGTCAAGTCTCTCCTATAGTGGAATGAACATGTTGTTATGCCTACTGTTATGATGCGATATGACCCACTGCCAGATACAGACATAAAATACAATGCTTTTCAAGATGTACACATTCACTGGGCAACGTAAGAAAACTACTTCGACTTAGGTTACATGTAAAACGTGTCGTATTTATTTGTATGTAACATGTTCAAACAAAATTTTAAAATTCCTTCTGCTTCAACAGGCTTGGTTGATGCTGTCCCTGAGACAATCCTGGACATAAGCACAGCAGGGCAAATTTGACCTTTTTCAGAAGTTGCAAAACAATGTCATCTCTATGAGAAGCATTGCACAACTTTTTACACTGGAGACATATTCGTTTTTCATACCTGCTTCGTCAACGGTTCACGTCACATCAAGTCATCTTATCGGCCTGTCATATGTGAGGAAATTTTCCTGTTTGGCTGATGCCGATATTACATTTTAAAGCCTTTATCAGACGATACCGAAGACACGCCAAAATCATTTTTTCATCTTTTTTCAAACCAAATATTACACTCATGTTAACTGTCATGTACATTGAAAAATGTAATTGTAAATGATACAAAAAAGGGATAAAAATACGTATATTTTGTGTTAAGATTATTAAATATTATTTCTATTCTTTTTTATTTATTTATTTGTGTCATTACTTTTATTCTAAATTAGTATTTTCAATGTCAAATTGTACAATGACACATTGTATATTTAAAACTTTTATTTTGAATTGTGGTTTTAAATATAAAATCTTCGAACCATTTCAAATTTTTCTCCTGAGCCGCCTAGAGATGTAAGGCAGGTGACCTGCATGTGAGAGACTTGGCATGTGTTGCGTGAAAAAGAGCCCTTTTCCTCGGGTAGTAGGACCATATGCCCCCCAAAGCTCCAACAACCCCCCGTTCCCTGCCCCTCCACTTCCCCCAAACTTACACACAAGCACGCTCCTTTCTATCAACGCAGCCCCCACCCCCGGCCCGCTGTGCCTCCTCCTGCAAACACTCCTGATAACTGACAGCAGCTGCGGTGATGAGCACAATGCGTGGGCCAAAGCAGCTCAGCTGGCCTCACTCCCCACTTGACACTGGGTTGACCTCTGGCATGCGACTCGTCCTCCCCGAAGGCTGCTCTGCCTTATAGCCTGACACAGCCTGTCTCTCTATCTCCTCTCCCCACACAGCCAGCAACGGGTGCATCCTCAGGTCAGCCAGGTCAATTAAATTCAAATTGAGGATAAATGATTTGTAAATCATGTACAGATAAGGAGCTAATGCACAGAAGAGGGAGGGCGCTGCTTTCACTCTTGCTGGTTGAGAACTTAAAAAAAACAAAAAAACTGCAAGTTCCCCACGGATGCTTCATCAATATTTGCTTGTTGACTTTTCATCTACTGACTTACAGATAGCCTTACAGTCTCTCTCTTGAGCATGGATCCATATTTGCCGCCCCCCTCCCCTCCACACATTCACTCCCATATGTGCACAAGCGGCATCAGCGGTGCAGTATGAGTGAGCATGAAAGGCTTGTAATAGCGCTCCTCCCTCAGGGACTGATGACACCGAGGAAACCAAACAGAAGCTGATGGTGTGACAGAGCAGAGAAGGTGATGGTGGTGGGGGGGGGGGGACGGGGGGGGACTCATAACTCCCCCTTTGCCATTCTGCTCCTTTACAACTTTACAAAATAGCCTTTTAATTTGCTGTAGCGTCTGGGGTGTCTGAATTGTGCCCGCATCAATCACCATCATCACCGGGGGCCGTGGGCTCTCTGTCCCTTGGGCCCTTTCACTGAACGGCCCCCTCAGGCAGATCACTCTCTGTCCCCTCGTATGGGTAGGTTCCCCCTCTTGCTGGCCTACTCTTCCTCACTCTCACTCGTGCAAACACTGTGGTACCGCTTGAAGCCCACCACTCGCTGCTTCGTGCTCTGTTGCTGTGTTAACTGCGAAGAAATCAAGGGGTGTAGATATGTTTATATGTGTATATGGAAAACGGAACCACGGCCGCGAAATAAAGGGTGTCCACCCCGGTCAGAATTTACTCAAGCACAACCCAGAAGTGTGTCACTATCTCCATGGTGACGGTCATGCTACCCTACCAGCTTCTTAGAATTGGAGTTTTTTGATTTAGATTTTGATTCAATTCTGCTTCAATTTTGCTGCGGTGCAGAAGTGGATGGGGAATTCCATGTTTAATACGAGTTCAAGACAGATCAATAAATTCATGTACTTAAAGTGATTCTAGGACTTATTTACATTCAAACCAGTTTTCCTTCCTACTTCTGCCATTATGACCAAAAAATACAAATATTACATATTACATTTTATTCTGTGTGTTCTTACAAAGGTCTTAAAAAGACTCACATTTAACTTGTTGGAACCTGCAGAAACCCTGTATATACACTGCATCAGTTGCACTTTAATTGTAACAAGGCCTACATGTATTGTCCCAGTCAAATACATTAATACAGTTAATAAATTATTAAATATATCGTGTATACTATCAGACAATAGCCAGCAGGATTGATTTCCTGGTTGATTTCTACAAATAGCTGTTTGATTATACACAAGGGAGTTTCTTTACTTAATATTGACTACACTCTCTGGGAGGCTATTGGACATACTAAGCGGAAATAAATCCCCGCTACCTCTGTGCCACTATTGGTACTGCTATGATGATGCCAGTGAAAACCATCATTTATAGGTGTGAGACTGATGAAGATGTGTGTTTGTGAATGGCACAAATGCCTGATATGGTTTGGCAGGACAATGCAGAGGTGGTCAATATGGATTACCCTTCACTCTGTGCGCCTGTCAGCCCAGCATTGATGGCTTTTCCTGCTTTAGAAATGTGTGTTATTGTGTGTGGGGATACCTTTCTACAGTTTACCTTTGTTACCTCTAAACTCGACCATTCATCATTTGTTGCGATTGTCTCAAGCAGTAATTAAAGGGGACTCATTTGTAGGTTCATACTTGTATTTTGGGTTTCTAGCAGAACATGTTAACATGCTTTAATGTTCAAAAAACACATTATTTTTCTCAAACCATCTGCCTAAATATGCCTGTACTCAGTCTCTGTCTGAAAGGCTCTGTTTTCTTGTTAAGCCCGCCTCCTGAAAAAAAGTCCAGCCTGCTCTGATTGGCTTGCGAGAAAAATATGGAGCACCTTTGCAAAGGTAGTTCTCCAGCTGCGGGTGGAGATACTCAAATGGGGGGGGGCAGTTTATTCTAATGAGCCTACATGCAACATAAAAAAGGGAGCTAAATGTTAATGGCTGGTTGAATCCCATGTGTTCTGATCTAGACCCACACAAAAGAAACTGGCTGGGTTGATAGGCACTCCAGATACCCAAATGTATTTGCACAAGCACTATAAAAGTGAGTTTTTCATAACACGTCCCTTTCAAAGTCTTGTTTTCTTTAACCCACACTATATGACAGAGCCTCTGCATTTCCCTTGCATTTCTCTATGCTACCTGTATTATGCCAATTCAGTGAAGCGCAGGCTTTTTAAAGCCCTGTGTTGTATGCTGAGCACTGCAAATGTCACGCCAAGCTGTTCCACTTCTCAACTCTAAAAAAACCATGAAGGCAGGAGGTCAGTTGACTCAGAGCAGAAAGGGTGCAGATGGTATGTTCCTTGGACAGAAATGGATATTAAACTGTGCTTAACGTCAGTTACCGACACTAGTGATGTACCAGACATACTCTGTCGCCAGTGTATTAGCTAAAAACTAATGTGATACAACATCCCTGCAATAAATCCTTCCTACATGAGGGTTATAAACTGTTTAACTGTTTCAGAGAGTCGTTTGTGATACTTTTGAATCGTACTGTGTTGTACTGAAGTGTTTCTAATATATTCATGAGGGTAAACCTATTAGAAACACTTCTCAGTACAATACCAGTAGGTGAGTAATTATTGGATTAACCCCCCCCCCCCCCAAAAAAAATAACAAAACAAAAAAAGAAACAACGAAATGTAATTATTTTTACATTCTTTGGAGATTCTTTGGATCCTAACAACAAAAAATGTTTTAACATTTTCTCCATTGAAGGAAAAAAAAAACATTAATTATTATATTTAACAATAATAAATGTAATAATTGAATAAACAAAAAACATGTTTAAAAGATGAATAAACCTTCTTAAAGTCTCATATAATATGCCATGCAATCTCAGTATAACTAGATTAGAATAACTTCCATACTTCTGTTCAGTGAGTCCTCTGAAATTTAACTTAATCTTAGAAATATGGTGAAAAGTCTAAGCAGGCCACGTGCTGAGAGAGATTTTTCTGCCAATAACTTCCTTTTAAATTAAAAAAAAAAAAGCCACTCGTGAAGGAAACCATAGTGCTCCCCTGATTTTATTATCTTCACATACTTCAACCAACACTAGATGCTCAATCAGGTTTAGCTAAATACAACTAATTTTTCTAAGTACCACAACTCAAACTATGCTATACCAAACGATAGAGAAGACCATTAAAGGAAGTAAAAGTGGGAGCCAATTGCATCTTTAATTTCAAACTAATATAGAAGAAGCGAGTCAATGAGGCTGACAATGAGTCTGAGTCTTCTTGATTGAACTTTTGCCAAGTGTAATCCTCATCCTATTAGGCAGTTATGCCATCACTTTCCTGAGGTGAGATTAAGCTACATTCAGCACACAGGGACTGAATGGGTACAGGCCATCCTGTTTCACAGTAGGGAGCTCTGCTGCCAGATGTATTTGTCATGTCATATTGCATGTTGCCAGGTATTTTCCTCCTGTCTATAACTTCCTCATTCCACCACTACCTAATCAGCTTTAATTGACTTTAATTAGCATCTAGTAATTAATTTTGTTTTCTACAAATTATTTGTATGAATGGTCCCAGTGGGTGGCCTGTTCATCTCGTTAGGGCCAATTAGCTGCAATTAACAAACACTAATGACATGCTTTTTTCATTCCAAAACAAACAGCGTGCACCCTGCCAGATTCCAGTGCTGCACAGGGACCTCTTGTGTGTTGGAGTGGTGCAGGGGGCCAGCTCGCTGGGCTAGGCTTCTAATCAACACCTCTGATGGAGAAACACAAATCCAGGAGGAGACACTTATCCACACGAGTCGCACTTAGGATACCGCGGAGATAATTACTTTCCCCTCTAGTCTTTTCATTGTCACCCACTGTTACATTTAGGCAACTGAGATCAGGTTTCAGTCTCAAGCCTTTATTCTAATTAGTATTAGGAGTCTAATGCCGGACCTCTATACAGTGCGATGTCCATTAATTAGAAAGTGTACCAATTAGAGGCATGTCAAGATATGTTAAGGTTGAAAATATCGTGACATACATCGTAACATGAGACGTTCTCCTTTTGGAAATCTTCCCAGCAGGGATTTTTACACCATTGTTTATAGTTGACTTAAAGTCATTTTTTTTCTCACTCTTTTTTCATCCATTCTTTGTTAAATCCTATAAATCAGCTGTCAGACAAAACGACTAATTTCAGTCAAAGTGCAGATCATTTGCTGGTGAACATTCGGCATTTATGAGCTCGTGGTGTGGCCTGCCAAAACAAAAAAAAAACAGAAATCTGGGGGAGAGAGGGAATCTATAGTGTATTTTTTTTTTTAGCTTCAAGAAAGATTTTGCAACTCTTTCACTCGCGTTTAATTTGATAGTGTCGGGTTCTGAGATATCAGGGACTAACAGAGCTGGGAGCCTGTATGGGGGAAATGCGCTATCTCCTTCCCCAGTGCGCCAACACGGTGCGATAACATCTAGAAGAGACAGCCTATCGCCAGAGATTATAACCATTAGTGATCCGTGTCCTTTCAAAACGAAATGAAGTATAATGTTGGGGCACAGCATTAATCCGTGTGAAAAGCTTGTGTTCGGCGTGTTCATCTGTCCTCTCCCCATACTGCGGGGTAGGCCTGCTGATAATGTGTCATATACCACTGATGCAGTCTTATTCTCCCACACAACCCGGGGAATAATTTATTCATATGATATCATCGTTGACCCTCAGCAGGCTATCCTTGAGAGGGAAACTCGCTAAGAATAATTTTTTTTAAAAATGGTTTTGAGAAGGCTGTTGGAGGGTGAAGATGTTAGTTTTAATTCCTCTTCATTATTATTTCTTTGCATGTATCCTGTAGCCAGTGTCATCATCATCATGAAGAAAAATCTTGAAGAAAACTTCCCTCGACCCCTTTATTATTTTTGAATGATCGTTACCTCGAATCTCATTCAACATTAATGTCTTTAATAAAAGTTGCTGTGTTTCTCCTTATATCCGTTTTTTTTTTTTTTCCAGACATAGAAAAACACATTTATTTGTATTTTATAAAAGAAAGAAAAAAATAATGAGTGAAAAATGTGAGTAATATACTCAGATTTGCATATCGGCACTCGCTTTATTTGTATTTTTATTATTAAAACAATAGTATTGTGCTTTTCTTTACATATTACTGAAGTACATGTGCTGGAGTGAAATGAAAAGGCTGCTCATAGGTTTCTCCCGCAGCTGACGTCACGGGTCTCTTAATAGGCAATAGGCTGAGCTTTAAGAGGTGCGCTCATTACAGCTTCTCTCTCCGACTGAGAGCTCGCACAGGGGAAAATGGGACACAAATGACAAGGCTGAGCTCACTGATAGCATTTCATCGTTATTTTTTCTCTACTTTAGACACCACTCAGGATATATCGCACAGTGGGTCGGCTGTTTTTTCTTCTTCTTCTTCTTCTTCTTCTGTGCTCCCCCCGTAAATTCGCACACTTCGGGTGATCTTGACGGGCCCGCGATGATCTCCAGTCTATAATTTTGTTTCTGAAATGCTGTTTTTTCCACAGTTGACCTGTCGTTCGGAGCTGTTCGCCACATGTGGATTGTTGCCCCGTGGAACAGAAGAGGTACATTTAATCTCACGGAGGGTGATGTAATTATTCCGATTCATTTGGATACATTGGATTTGGAAGTCAACACCGAGGGACGTTGGAGAAAGAAAACAAACCGCGTAAATATCCCTAAACACTGAGCTGGGAATAACTGCAGACAATGGTTCAGTGTTCCAGCTGTGAAAAGCCTATTCTTGATAGGTTCTTGCTCAAAGTTTTGGACAGACCGTGGCACATCAAATGTGTCCAGTGCTGCGAATGCAAATGCACTTTGACAGAGAAGTGTTTTTCACGAGAAGGGAAACTGTATTGTAAGAATGACTTCTTTAGGTAAGCATCCAAAGTGTTTGTGGTTTAGTATTTATTTACAAGAAAAACGTTAAAAAAAAATAATTCAAAAAATGTTGTCAAATGTATTTTATTTGGAGCCAGTAAACATAAATACATTGAATTTGACAGTCCAATGTAAAAAAAAAAAAAAAAAAAAATTGATGGGGCCTGTATTAAAAAATGCTGGACCATGTTTTGACAGGGGTTCAATAAACCGTCCTTGTTTACACTGTGGGAGCTGAAAACTGCGTGGAAATGTTGCAGTTGTCAGTAGTTTTTTTTGTTTGTGTTTTTTTCGAGAATCAAATATAAATCAGAAAATTGTGGGGAGAAAAAAAAAAAAAAAAAAGTTTATTTAAAAATGCTTTAAAAACAACATGATGTCTTTTTTTTTCTTCTTCCTCCTCCGCAGTATTATATTATAGTAGCTAACAGAGCTAACCATTATTGCATGGACTTGATTTGACAATTATATTTTACATTATTTGTCATACATTTTACTTTAGGTTAGGCTTCATGTAATATAAAACAATTATACATCATTCTGTATAGTTCTTGATTTTAACAGTAGTTCTTGATTTCTGTGTGGGCTGTTATCCTGTCAATGTTGTATATGTATTTATCCAAACATATAAGTGTAAAAAAATTTTTTTAAAAAAGCTCTCCTCTCAGACATTACACTACATCTGTTCTGAAACTTCCCCCTGACTGTTGCTCTCCCTCGATCTTCAACAGGACATTTGGGACCAAGTGTGACGGTTGCGCCCAGGGGATTTTACCCAGTGATCTAGTCCGCAGGGCGAAGAGCAAAGTGTTTCACCTGAACTGTTTCACCTGTGTCATTTGCAACAAGCAGCTGTCCACCGGAGAGGAACTGTACATCCTGGACGAATTCAAGTTTGTTTGTAAGGAGGACTATCAAAACAACAATGGAAAAGACACAATCCTCCTTTCAGGTGATTCTATGTTAATCAAGCCATTCATTGCATTTATTGCGGCTGATATTTATTTATTTTTCTAAATCTAATTATTAATAAATGAAAGGTAAAGTAGGTATTATTATTATTATTATTATTATTATTATTATTATTATCATCAGTTGGTTTTTAGTTCTGATCCTGTCAAAAATATTTGTATCAGCTTAAATTGGCTGGGGTATTTTGTGATAATGTCAAAGTGGTCTATTCAGAATATTGATAACATATTTCTGCTGCTATATTAATAACTCGCTGTGCCGCTGTGTCTGCGGCTATGATTAGGGTTCTGCTGCTCCATGTTGCTAACATACATGTTGTTCTCATGGCAGTCACGACGTGCAGCGACCCGAGTCTGTCTCCAGACTCCCAGGACCCGCAGGACGACGGGAAGGACTCAGAAACGGGACATTTGTCCGATAAAGACAACAACAACGAGAATGACGAGCAGAGCGCCGTCGGGAAACGACGCGGGCCTCGGACCACCATAAAAGCCAAGCAGCTGGAGACCCTGAAAGCGGCTTTCGCGGCCACGCCGAAACCCACCAGGCACATCCGGGAGCAGCTGTCACGGGAGACCGGCCTCACTATGAGAGTCATCCAGGTAAAAAGGCTAAAGCAAGAAAAAAAAACAAAGAGTTAATAATAGAGTGTATTTCCTGCAGCGCATGATCAAACTACATCTTATTATTATCGCACACCTCGGGTCCATCCAAATCTGATCAGTCAGCACTTTTACCAGGTTACGGTGCCTTGAGGACCAACGACAGAGAATAAAGTCAGGAGTGTAAATTATATGCTGCAAAAACTCCCTAAAAGCTTTTATGGACACAAGCTTTTTTTTGGCACCACATTTTGACACCCTTAGGGAATTTGTCCTTAATGCTCTGGTGATTTTTTTTTTTTCCTTTTTTTTTTTTCAGATGGGCTTTCCAAACCAATTTGATCCATAATCTTTACTCCCATCGGCTCCTAAAACCCTTTAAAAGCAGGACTCACTTAGCACTGATGTCCATGGACACTTTTTAAAAAGCTCCCTTGATGAAATTTCCTGGTGGATTGACGCGTCGTTTTCTGTCATCGAAATGCATTAAAAGTAGCCTACATTTTGTTTCAGTGGGCTGAATAGTCAACACCATTTGCTTTTTACGCATTTACATTTATCCCCATTCCAATGTCCAAACAGCCTATTTATATATATATTTTTTTACCTGAACCTCATGTCCAAACAGCCTGTTTATATATATATATATTTTTTTACCTGAACCTCAAGTCCATTTTTGTGGCAATAAGTGCAAGGTAATATTTTCACAAACTCACAGTGAGAGTTCATCTAATTTCGATCTTTAAATGATCGAAATATTAAATTCTCACGCACTGGGGAGCTCAGAAACGTTGCTGTGATAGTTCCACGGCCCTGCGAAAGCATAATAAGCAGGTACAGGGGGACGTCTTTTCCTGTGGTAGGTCTGCCCTGCTTCTCTGAGTCATTCACGCATGCTCATCTTCTAATTGTTTTTGTCCTGAAAGGTTTGGTTCCAAAATCGGAGGTCCAAAGAGAGACGCATGAAGCAGCTGAGCTCCCTGGGCGGACGGAGGCACGTGTTCTTCCGCGGCCAGAGGAGGATGAGGGCGCTGGGAGAGAGACTGGAGGCAGAGGAGCTTGGACACTTCTCTTATTATGGAGGTGAGCTTGTATGTTTTCAGGATTTAGGACTGATACTTTTCTTTGATATTAAAAACTATGTTGATGAAAGGGCTCACTATAATGTGAATTAAATGTGTTTCTTCAGGTTTATATCCACTACAATATATTGTGTCTGTTAATTTGCAAAAAAAAAAAAACAAAACAAAACAAAACAAAAACTCCAGAACAAAAAAATTAAATCAATTGTTTTTTTTTTCGTTTTTTTTAAAGTCTGATATATTCTGTGCACTAATCCAGATATTCACATGACTGCAGATTATCCTGGTGAATACTATGGCTCAGGAGGGAATTATGAGTACTACCAAGGCCCGCCATCCTCCCATGCTCAGACTCCAGCAGACTTGGGCTTTGTGCCCTCCTCTATCCCTGCTGGCACCCCATTAGGAGCAATAGACCACCACCATCCAGGGCACCACTGTCCTGGAGAGGTGCACTGTTTCTCTGACACAGTATCTCATCATCCCGCGGACTCACCTAGCCCTGAGCCCAATATGCCGGGCTCAATGCACAGCATCTCCAGCGAGATGTGTGGCCCCAGCACGCCCTACACGACTGTGTCTCTCAGTGACAACGGATACACCAACCAGCTGTCACAACCCTCCTCAGAAATGAGCGAAGGCACTGTCTGGTAAACCGAACTACAAGGCACACTTGGATTTTGAAGGCAAATCGACACTTTTTTTGGTCCATCTATTTAATTGTTATTTATTTATTTGTGTATTTATTTGCTTGCATTTCTGTTAAGCTCTATTTAACTATTTATAAATCTATATATTTGTATGTCAGTATTGTTTATTGACTAGCCAATCAATAGATTGTTTTAATGTGAATTTGACTCATTAGTTCATTCACAATGCTGGGCCTCATTGATCAAGCAATAAACAAACACATTTATATGCTGCAGAAAGTGTTTTTTTTAATTTTTTTTAACTGTTTACAAAACCTTTTTCTGCGACATATTTGACACAGTTGTCCTTAAAATTTGAATTTAAAGGTGCATGGCAGTATTTTTTTCATCGCCTTTCAGTGTTTTACGCATTCTGGCAAACAGCTCCATCCATGAGTTCATGTGTAATACAAGATTTTATCATTTAACAGCAGAATATGATTGTGATGTTCAATACATTTGACCAAATACCTCTCAGGACCGTGGAGACATTGGTTTTGTTTGTCTTTATTTACCTGCATTTCCTTCTTTCTTTCTCTCTTTTTTTTAATCATTATTTCATTGCCAACACATATTTGCCTTCAAAAGGATATCTTTATAAATCTGCAAATTTTATATGTAACAGAAAATAATTTGACTTTAACATGAGTCCAATGTTATATATAGAATAATGGACTAACTCTACAGAACAGTCAACTGTTTACTTAAAGCTCCAGTATTCAGGGCTTTGAATATCAACATTGTATAAAAACCAATGGACAGACTATTTAATGCAAACAAACCAAACTTTTGTAGCCGTTCTATTTATGTGGTCACTCACTGTGCTAGTTTGTACTATGTCCTAATAAAAAATTAAAAAAAACAAGGAAAAAACCCAGAAAATACTAATAAACCGTTGCCAAATGAATGCAAAGCAAAATCCTGCACCTTTAGTTGTGAAACGCAGCGTTCTTTAAGTGTTCACTTCCTCTTCTAATTAACTGAGCGTGCTTGTAGTAAAAACAGTCATTTGCAGCTCAGTTAGCCGAACAGCCACGACTCAAACTGGTTTTGTTTTAATGGATCAAAATGTCAAATTATTCACATTGATGGTCTCATACACTGCCAGCAGCAGCAATGTTTTTTTTTTTATGAGACATACTTGATTGTTCCAATTAAGTTTATGAGGCCGATGTTTACGACCATTCACTGTATAATAAAACACATATTGACCATTTTTATTTGTTAATCATTTTTTTTTTTTGGGGGGGGTATACTGTAGCCTACTACTTGTCCTTGATTTTGTAAATGTATAATGAACGGGGATTTGTTAAGGTGCACTTAATCTTTTGGCATGATTTTAAAAAACTGTTTAAGGAAACAAATGCATTTCCAAATAGTGTTGTATCTCTCATAATCCTCGTCCTATTGAATCTGATAAAAACCAGTGGCAGTACTTTGATATCTAAATAAATATATACATATACTTGCTTACGTATAATTACCTAACTATTAATTATTCCTAAATTTGTGTATTTAGTGTCACAAAAGTATAAAAAAAAAAAAATGTATTGGCAGCACATTTGACAGAATATTTTGATAATCGAATCATCGTCAAAGTGATTTTTAATGCAAAAATGCCTGAAAATGCTGTTGTCGGCCTCTCAAACATAGAGATGTCCTGCTTTTCTGTGATATAATGTTAAACTGAATATCTTTTAGTTTGGGACTGATAAAACAAGACATTTAAAGACATCACGTTGGAGTTTGAGGAACTGCGATGGACATTTTTCACAATTTCTTTGACATTTGGTAGACCAAACGATTAATAAAGAAACATTGAATCCATTATGAAAATAATAGTTGGTTGCAGCCCTACTTGATATTGTTTGGTTTAGTTGACGTGGTCGTCTCATAGAAGAGAAAGAATTTCTCCATCATTTCCCAACAATATTTTTGATGCTATGTCTGGGTTGATTGTGTAAAACTCTTCAGGTCTCATGAGACTCATTTACACAATTACAACTTTTTCATGTTAAATTGCTGTAACATTGAGTATTTTCTATTGGTACAGATTCCTAAATGATATCCCCTGGTATCCAGAACCCTAATAGTGCAAACATCTTCACAAGTATATTCAGGATTTCTTTAAAAAAAACGAACAATTCATATAGAGGTTCTCTTTTGAAAAAGAGCTCTAGCTATCTGCCTGCTGCTCATTATGGTGTTACTGACAGAGTTGGCTAATCCAGACGAAACATCTAGCCAGCAATCAATGAACTTTCAAATCCAGGGCCAGTTGGTCAGCATTCTTTTTCAGATCACTCTGCAAATGTTAGTGAGTAGTCGAGTTTATATAGTGGCTGCTGTTTGCTGAGTACTGTGAGGGAAGAACGCACAACACCACAGAAGTTGAAATGTTATTCGTACCTGGCGGCCACATCTCGGGAATGAATTTGCCCGTTTTCCTTGTGAGTTCCCCAAATGAGTTCACGGTAATGTTCCTCAAACACCAAAGTGAACAAACACAAGTCCTTCTATTATACGAGACGTTTCAGAGACAAATTGTCTCATTGGAAAGCCTATAATATACCGTACGGGTGAGTTTTACATTATTTGGGAATTGTCCCTAATGCGTGTCTGAAATGTTAAGTCACACTTTGAGGCATCTCTGTTGAAGGAGAGGCTGATGACAGAGTGAATATTTTAGAGTCAGGGAAAGGTGAGAGCAGCACAAAGGAGGACAGGACAAAACTCTGAATATCGAACCACTGAGCAGTGAGGCGGGAGGCTGATCAGTGGAGCTGTTTGGGGGAGGGGCAGGAGGGACAAGGAGGGTCACAAACCATAAACTGCAGGAAAACATGGACGTGGTTGTATTATTCCTCCCGTAGGTTTCTACAGGGGGGCTTTTAAAGAATCCGTTTGGGTGTGAACGATCGTCGGTTGGTCACAAAATGCAAACGTGACCGGAGGAAGGCGATGTTGGACAAGCAAGCTGATACCTATCAATGAAGTCAAAGCACACTTCTCTGTCAGCCTTAACACCCTTAATGAACACACACATAAGAGGCGATATTCTATATTTGTGTTATTATCAACAAATCCCATGAAAAGACCAAAACCAACAAGTTTGTCCGTCTAATACTTTCCGTCTTCCCTCACTTGTCTGTGGCTGTAGCCCCAAGCCCGTCTCCTTTCTAGTGAGGAATTAAAAAAGAAAAGTAATAAAGTAGAAACATTTCCTGAAACATTTGGGCACTGTAGTTTCTAGTAAACATTACACATAGAGTGTACTTGATGGGGACTATTTTCCGGTGCGGATTAGGTGCACTAGTGAGAGCAGTACATTGTATGTGGGATCCCCTCAAAACAAACTAATGATGATGTATTTTTGTAGGCCGACCTGGAAGTTAGCACCGCACTAGTTCCCTCAACAAAAAGCCAAAAGGATTTCTCCATTGGATTTTTGCAGAAAATAAGCTCTGTGGTCAAAAAAATACTTACACGTTTTGTTCAGCAAGATAATCTTCACAAATAAATATCACTTTTATGATTTTTGAAGCGTAAAGGCAAACGGCAGAAGTTAAAAGGTAATGGTAAAAGCTGCTAATGGGGAAGGCTTGAGGCACCATTTCCTTCATCAGCTGGTGGTTGTTACCATCACCGTCTTATCCCACTCCCGGATTAGAGTCTGTTCCACTTGGCTTCCTTTCACAGCGCATTTCTGCGTTACATCGACCTATCTCACAAGCGTTATTTGTACCGGGGTATTCTGTGTACTTTCTATCTGCTCCTTGTTATTTTACTCTAAAAAAACACAAGCGGTTTTATTAAACAACTGCAATTCCCATGGGGTTTTGAAAGCCCCATGTCAAAGATGGGATGTGTAGTTTGTTAGATTTCAAGGCAGTCATTCTCAAATGTTATGTCTGTCTTGATGCTGATCCTGGAGCTGTGGGAATCAGTGAAAATTAGTTGTTTAGATAATACAGATAATAGGGGTGTAACGATCCATTGATCTGGATCAGTATATCGATTCAGTGATCAACGATCCAATATCATTGACGCATCATCGTCCTTAACACACACCCTTATTTTGAAATTCCTAATTGATAAAAAAAAAAAACATTTGCACCAAAAACATGAGAAGTGTGGCACTTTATAGTGAACAACAGCTATTTTTACTATATTTTTTTTATTAAAACGAATAGATGTTTTTCATTTAAATGTATGAACTGTACTGAAATCATATTTTAGTTGCTTTTTGTGACTTAATATAAATGAAACTTTTATTGTGTTAAATGGACACATGATATTGTCTCATATTGTTCGCAGGCCCCTGAATGGAATCGAATAGAAATCATAAAGTGACAGACGATCGATGTAATATCGCATTGTAATTAAACCTTTGATTTACACCACTAATAAATAATACAGGAACAAGTGAAAGGGACTAAGTGAATCTGACTAAAGAGTGACTTTCATTCAGTTCCACGACCCGGAGTAACTGTTTAGCAGCCACCTCCAGTTCTAACAGGGAGCTGAACTATATGTTGGAGTCATCTCTAAGAAGAGCGCTTGGGCAGTACAGTAAATTGAGGACTTAAACATAAATTGGTCTGTTTAGCATTTTGAGTTGTTCTCAACAATAAAATCGAACATAAAATGCCTATTTCAGAAAAAATGTAGTCTCACTACTAACGTAATTTGTTTTAGTTGTCACTTATTTGTCCACATCATTAAGATGAGGACGCATGGCAAAAGGAAAATGACATCAAGTGTGTGTGTGTGTGTGTGTGTGTGTGTGTGTGTGTGGTAGAAAGAAACCGTAAAAGTAGTTTTAGAATGATGATTAAAGATATAACATGCAACGATATCACATTCGTTATATACATAATGCTGATGGATACCAAATATCACAAGTAAAGCTAAAGCTATGCTATTTAAAATTCTCAAATAAGATATTCATGAAAATAGAAAAATATACTTGTGTTTTAAATGGTCTCATGTTGTGTTAATTAAAGCCTATGTCGAAAGCCTACAATGTTTGAATGTTTGGAGATAATGCTATGCTGTTAATCAAACTAATCCCTGTTTATCTGAGCAAAATGCCACGATTAAGAGAGAGATTTGCATGTCAAATACAAGGCCAGCAAATCAATTTAAATCTAGCTGACAGTGATTATGGCGACTGTTGGAGAAACCATGCACAGTAATGGTTATCTGTCCTCTGAGGTGGGATTTGTACATAGCTTTGTTTTACTGCAAAACTCATTTTAATGTGTATTTTTAATTAGTATTTTGTACACATTACACACCCAAATCGGAGACGTTACAGCCAGCTGACTGCTAATTACCACCACTTTTGGCCAGATGGACACTTGGCCTTACACTTGACTTGGCTTAAAGCTATTGGTTAGTTGCCTTCAGTTAGACTCTTTATTCTTCACAAAACATGACACTGTTCCTCGAGTCAGCTCAGTTTGTTGGATCATTTAACAAAAAAAAAGAAAAAAACATCTGGTGCATAGATGCAGTGAATTATAAGTGAAAGGAGTTAAAGAATGGAACCTTATATTATAAAAGCATAATATTTTTTGAGTCTTGTTGGGTTTTTAAAGTGAGCAGCAATCATTTTTGCGTAATGGCAGCACACAAAAAAAACAGTTTCAACATTTCCATTTCCATTGTGTGTGTGTGTGTGTGTGTGTGTGTGTGTGTGTGTTTGTGTGTGAGAGAGAGAGAGAGAGAGAGAAGGGGGGCTGTCATATCTGTAACTATTACAGAGGCTGCACACAGTTGTTGATGGTTGGTTAGAATACCCCAACTCATTGCTTTCATCCCTTGATGAAAATTAAGCTTCTTACTTTGAATATATCATTAAGGTTTTATACCTTAAGGTTCCATTCCTAAACCCGACCCATTTTTACAATCTAATGGTTTGCATGGTTTACTAACATGTTTGACATATTGCATAATAATCCCTCTTATGATGCAGCATCAATTATTCTAAATGCATGAAAATGCACTTTACTTAACCACCAACAATAAAACGTTATGATGAAGAGTGCATTATTACAGATCCATCAATATGTACTTCACTTTACTTGACAAATTAAATCCTAACATATGATACTGCATGGACTATGATAACATACTTTGAGTCCTTACTACATTTAATTGTTAAAGTGAGTATATGTGAGTATAAGTATACTGTATTATCATAATGTATTATAAGCATTATCAGTCAACCTCTAGTTAGTAACTAGTCAAGAGCATCCATAACACACTTATAATTCATTATAGGTCACATCTATAATTTTTCATGATATATATATAGAGCATTAGAAAGCATTATATATGTTAATGAGCGTAGTCATGAAGCATTAGAAATGCATAATAATTCCCTATGAATGCCTTCATAATGCACTATAGATGGGGTCTTCATAGAAAGTGTTACCAATCATTTTTGTTTGCAGTCTGTTGTCAGACTTTAAATGTCATTTTGCTCAATTGGTTTTGGAAAAGTAAGTGTAAAAGCTCTTCATAAGACTTTTTATGACCTTTTTGTCACTCCTCGTGATGTAGTGTGGAAAAATGTCAACCATCATACAGGACAGTCCATTAGGGCACCACACTAATGGACTCTGCAATTGAATAATAAAAGAATGATATCCTGTGCCTCATTTTCCTTATATGTTCCCTGATGCTTGAATACCTAAAAACAGAGAAAGGGATGATACAAAACCTGAGCAAAAGGTCTTGAATGTAAGTAAATACAGTTAAACAATTGGAGAAATATTATGACTGGATAATACGTTATTGTAATTTTGCATAGAAATCAGTTTCATTTTCTAATCTAAATCTTATTT
Organism: Bovichtus diacanthus; assembly: GCA_943590825.1. Taxonomy (NCBI): domain Eukaryota; kingdom Metazoa; phylum Chordata; class Actinopteri; order Perciformes; family Bovichtidae; genus Bovichtus; species Bovichtus diacanthus. The sequence continues at coordinate 3,889,066 of CALSBV010010655.1, forward strand.
GAACGTAGATTTGGCCTTTTTGTCGTCGCTGTTTCCTTTGAGTCACTTGCAAAATGTGGCCCTATTCGCTAATTTGGCTCTTTCTTCACTTTTTGCTCTAGGGCTTGGTAGTCCACTTTCTGCATGAAAATCATTCACACATACAATTTTATAATCAATGCCCACAGTAATAGGATTCCTCTGGCCATGGGCAATTAATACAGTTTTTCCTTTTTTTTTTCTCCCTGCGCTGATCTCAAAGCTACGAGACATTGGCTTCTCCTCATTTACATATTTATTGCATTGGACTCAAATCTGGCGAGTGATTGATGTGGAGCCTGCCTCCTGAATTTTTAGCGGCCCATTATTATGAAAGAGAGGGAGGGGGCTGCAGCACGTCAGTGTACTTTTGATTAAAGTTGAAGAGGACAGAATCATGAGTGTTCCCCACCTACTTTCTTTTCCTGCAGTGCTTATAATCTGCAAGGCCAAGTGCTGAGAAGGTTTCAGCATGTTATAGATATTGACAAGTCATTCACTCACAAAAGCCGACGCAGATATGCTTGTTAAGATTTTAATCAGTGTTTCACTTGTTATTAATTTTTCAAGAGTATGATGACAATATAATGCATTTCAATTTGACATATTCTCAGTTATTCTCTGATCTAACCTGGCCTAGCTAGATATTGACATCCCATGCATATGAAATGTTGCTAATTTCTAAGTGAATTGTAATAGAAATTGCCAAACAGTTGGCAGTTTTGCTCGTGATAACCTGATAGCATAATTATTAGATGTTCGTAATGTGAAAGCACACACCTCGTGATCTTGCTTGTGGCAAAATAACGTTGCACAGTGGTTAAAAAAAAAAGGATCCGAATATCAAAATGCAAAATAAACGCAAAATAATCGCCTTTAACATAATGCCATATGGAGGCATTGGTCCCCAATTGGTTTCACGCAATGCTACAAATTGTCCACGCTGAATTCCTTCACATCACTTTGTGTCCTGTAATTGTGGTTTATAGGAACAGTGAGACAAAGATATGACACAGACACACAGGAGGTTGCTGCTTCTCTCATTCGCAATCAAGCACGTGATGTTCAAGTGTGAAAAAGTCTGCTGTGCAAAGTGTATGTGTGCATGTGTGTGTGTAATGGGGTTGACGACCAGGGATGGAGGGGGGGGGGTTTCATCAGCTATAGTGTTTCTACCAAGTCCACACCTCCTCTGCTTTGTACTCCTACGATATTTTACTCTGAGCCACCAGGATAAATATACAGAATTTTGATTCAGTCTTTTATCAGGTGTTGCAGGTGTCTTCTGCAGTGTCAAAAGTTTGTTTTAGCTGTAAGCAGAAAGCTTTTAATGCACGTAAAAATGTAATGTAAGAAATACATTTGCCCCTGTAGCTGAACTGAATCTAAACCAAGCAGCAACCTCCGGGTCTGAAAAGTGCCTTAATCTTGAAATCTATCTAATAGCCAGCTGGATCCTCTGGTTGTAAAAAGAAGTCCAATTGTATAGAAGGCTATGAGAAAATAACTCTACTTCCTACTTCATTTATTAACTCAGTAAACATTTTATGTCTCATATACGTATCATTATAACAATCATATATCTACATTATATCTCAATATCTAGTTTCAACTCTTCTTCAATACAGAATGATGTTCATTTTATAAATGATGGTCCCATTTAGAGTAAAATAGTTGGTAAAGCAGGGTATGCTTTAGGTCGTCTTAGAACTTAGAACTGCAGCTCAAGTCATGAAAGTTAATTGTCACAAAATGTTATTTTACTATGCTAGCATTTGTTGATTGGGAGTCAGCTGGCTGATGGGAATGTAAAGTGTTTGCCATCCACAACGCCTAAATATTCTAGCCTACAAATGAGTGCAATACTGTTCTGCCTTCCAGCAGAGAAATGTGCACTGCTATCCCCACATTTAAACAATTACTGCACAGAGGGGGGAGCTCTGTCTGACGGCCGGCTTTTCACCCTGCCTTCGAGTGTGGCAGTTTGAAACAACTAAAAATACCTTTGCTGACCAACATGGTATGAAAATAGACCTGTATTTTTACAGGCTCACTCAAGGCTTCAAGCATAGTCCTACAAAGCAATGGGTGGCGTCACGGTGACTACATCCAATTCTTATATACAGCGCAGTCTATTATCTAAACATGTATAAGAACTAAATTGGAAGCACATTCACATGAACTGTAGGCCTTCTGGCAGCCAAAGCGGCCCAAAGCCACACCATATTCAGGTCGGTCAATAGATTACAGAGAAGAAGCAGGTTTTGCCGCAGTACTAGAGTATGACTATGCTCAATAATACTGCCATCTCCCTTCCCGGTCTTTACGTGCTCCGTGGGTGAGCTCCTTGAAAACTTCTAAATATCTTTATCAGTCTGATTTAAATCTTTCAAACCAAAGCTGTCAGATATGCGATGTTGTCAAGCACAATGATTTCCCTGGTTGGCTGCCTTTGTCCTTCAGAGCCAGAGGACACTGGTCAAAGCCTTCCACAGACCCAATGAGAAGCAGTAAACCAACATTTCCATAGGGAATTGGCTTTCCACGCTCCGCTGATATGCCTGTAATGCATGCATTTTAATGTGGTGCACCTCTCGAAATGGGCCACTGCTGAACTGATGTTTGTATTCAGCAAAACTATTTTAGTCAGCACCTCTGCGCATATCATAACTTATAATGAGCAGGGTTGGGAAGTAACAAATTGTTACGGATGGGTGGGATATTACATTTGAAAAAAATGTGCAATTAGATTATAGTTACATTGTCAAGGATTACTTGGTTACATTTCTTAATTACGTCATTAAAATATGGCAATTTAAAAATGATTCAACTTTTTTTCATGATAACTAATGCTATCAACTAATGAAAGTCGTGTCCCACATGTGAAAGAACAATTTGATTTGACCAACTGTAAATGCTGAATATGCAAAATACATTGTATATGTATTGAAAATGTTTTGTGGTGTGTGGCTGTGCCCATTTCTTTATTATAAGGTGCAACATTTTATGAATGTTTGATTTTGAAGTGATCCAAAATTATTCAGATTACATTAAAACATTTCTTAAATGGATTACATTACTAAAGCCAAAAATGTCCATGTGATTTATATACAGTAACAAGTGTATTCAGTGACTACATTTAAAAGTAATCTGACCCAACTCTAAAATGAGTATGCTGTGCATGTGTGTAGCAGACTGCATGTTCTTCAGTGTAGTCTTCTCTTGAAGCCAATCAGTATTTTTATCCTGTCATGCTACATGAAAACACAATGTGAAAGGGTTAAAGTTCTAAGACGAAAACAGCCAATGTGGTGAACATCAGGCTGTATTGGAGAATACTTGAAACTAGTGATTGGGATCATAAACTCATTTGTTTACTGAGGCAATAAATCAATTGAGAAGTAGGGTCATTTTCTCATAGACTTCTATACAATCTGACTTGTTTTTTTCAACCTGTGTAATCGGCCCTTACTGGCTATTAGAGAGAAGGCAAGTTTAAGGCACTTCCGCATTGGCTTCACTTTTCAGAAACGGAGGTTGCCGCTTGGGTTTAGACGGTATAATGTTTACCATTCTCAACATTTTATTTCGGTACGCTAGCATTTGTTGATTGGCAGTCAGCTGGCTGATGGGAATGTCAAGTGTTTGCCATCCCCAACGCCACGCCGCTAGCATGGCTGAAAATTATACTTTTTGTGAGATACAGTAGGCTAACAGTCGACGTGACTTCTTTCTGGCCCGGCCTTGCCCACTCTTCCAGCATGCCATGTGGACATGTCACTGCTCCTCTAATTCCCATACCAGTCAATGACCTACAGTAATAATTGTGATATATGGTCAAAGACCTAGCACCCTGGTTGCTGACCTTTCCCACAATCCCATACTGGGCAACCTTCACCACCCCCACCCATCCTCTTCTTCAAACAGCCTTATTCGAGCCTTATTACTCCATCCTCCATCCTCCCTCTCCCCCCTCATCGCTGCATCTCGTCGTTGGCTCGATGTACGCGGCTCGCCACACTCCAGTGGCTCCATGAATGTTAATGTAGGGACGGGGGTAGGGAAGGAGGGAGGTGTGGCTGCATGGTACAGGGAGCAGCTTCACCTGGTCTGCAATGCACAGCTATAAGGACCTTTTTGTTCATATTTGTGGAGCTATGTTTCTCTTATGTTGCAGTAATATTGGTGACTGATAGCGTAGTGCATGAGCAGCAGTATTAGGACTTAAAGCTACCTAGTTATTGTGTACGCAGCTACGGCATATTGATTTCCTCCCGAAGATGAAAAACAGACATTCGATGCCGGAGTTTTGCTGATTTATTTAAAAACTAAAACCTGTATTTTTCAGAGAAGGCAAGATTAAAGCGTGATGAGCTTTTAACTTAAAGTCCCCTGTCATGCTCGGACTCCTTCTGTCTGTAGCACGTATGCCTGCTTGTGAATTAGCCCTCCTCTCTGTCTTCCCGGTGTTCAGTTAGTCAGCCAATGTTTACCAAGCTCTGACAGAATGAGAATGTGTGCATTATGTGGTGATGATCACAGGGTGTTGTAATCTTTGACCCCTGTGGCACGTTCCAAACTCAGATTGAAGATTAAGCCTCTCATGCAGCTGGCTGACAGGCTGCCTCTCTGCCCCTGGAGAGATCCACTGCCTGACTATAACTGCAGGCTGGCCTCTCTGCAGCATTAAAGATGCATCGCGTCATTCATTTAAATTGTTGATCTATAGATGAAAATTGCTTTTCCAGAAATTGGGCTTCATCATTTAAGTCTATCAAACATTATAACGCAGACACAGCATTGAAATGCATAGGGAAATCTGGCTCAGCAGCAGCAGCATCATAAAACTATATGCAAACAAAGCCAGTCGTGTGACAACACTGTTTTACTTCCCATTAGAGATTCAGCTTACACCCAGCTAGACTGGGACTCGTATCACTGTTTGATCAAACTATATGGCAGCATGTTCTGGGCACTAAATTTAATTGAAATTGAGTGCTTTTATAACGTATACCCTTTTGCTTCACCATAGATGCAAAGGCATAGGCATTGAATATGTGGATTTACATGTGCATTTTAGTGGAAAATCAAGTGTCTATCAAGTGTCTATATTTACAAACTCTATCCCCATCTTTATTCATGGCTTTCATTGAGATCTAACTAAGAATGTACTGGAACTGACTTCACAGAATCACAGGCATTATAAGACTTGTGGACACTTAAGGACAATGAAAAATGTGTCTAAAATGAGAGCATCATTTAATAGGTGTACTAAAATACAGCTTAAGTTAAATACACATGTAAAATATAGAACACTAAACACTAAATATGGTCTAATTTGCATATCTTTTTCGAGAACAGAAATCTGAACATTGGATAAAAGCTAGGTTCCAAATTCTTCAAATTCTAAAAAAACCTCTAAAATATATAAAACTGTAAAGTTTAGTGTATGTAAGTCTACTCAAGTGGATATTTCTTTCTCAGAGTATGAGAAAAGTTTGAGAAAACAGCCTTTAAAGATATGTATTTGAGATTGCATATATTTTGCAAGAGGCATTAGTTAATTCTGACTTTTGGTGAATTTAGGAGAAATCTACAGATGCAAATAGACAACATGTTGTAATATTAACCGTGTGTTAAATGTGTATTTTGGATTTTTTCTTTCCAATAGCCTGAAAAAAGACATGTTATGGAAGCAACTTAAAATTCACCAGTGCTTGCTATAATTGATGCTGTTTAAAATTACCTAATTTTACTTAATGATAAGTGTTAAAATGTACTTTCAAAAAGCAAAGGAAACGTCACCTTAGTACAAGCTTTATCACACGATTCGAACAAACTTAGCAATGCATCTTATAACAGTGCACTCTTTCAAATGAACAACTTGAATTATATTGGTATGTCTATATACTTAGTAGTATTAAAAACATTATTGTAAATCATTGCTGTAAATCAAGTATACTCATACAGTATGTTGGGAAAACTTAAATGAAACATTTCACATACTTTGCTATTAATATACTGTAGGTATGGAAATGTATACTTTAAAAAAAAAAACTTGGAACATGACATTGTATAATTAATCAGCTTTGCTTCATTTGGAGATTGAAGATATTTTGCAGCAACTATGCTCATGCAAAACAAGTTATTCTGAATACAGAATGAGGTTGCCTTGAGCTGACAGATGCAGGCTTATGACCCAGAGGTCACCGGTATCAAGACTGGCAAGAAAAAAATACCAACAGCTACTCAGCTCAAATGAAAAGTGTCTAGGTGTGGCTGGCCTGAAATACACTTTCCAATATGGTTGAAATGTAAAAAGGCAGGCGGGCAGGCAGGCTGGCGGAGATGAGATGAGCCCTTCAGAGTCCTCAGCCTGGAGAGAATGAGAACAGCTGGGGCCTGGCACTCCCTCTGTGTCGGTCTACTCTTTGTCACGGGCAAAAGACTCTTGTTTTCAGGCAGTAATCAGACAGCCCTGGGGCTCTGTAAAGACCCTGTTCTCTTTTCATCTCAACTGTTGCATACACCCTGCTAATTGGAATCCTGTAACTGGGTCACAGGCATTGTCTCTCAAGTGCTGTCAAGTCATTGAGACGCGTGAATGTGGAATTATGGTTGCCTCAAATGCATGATTGAGTCTCCCCCCTGCGCTATCTTAATGCCTCTATTTCAATCTCATCGCAGACACTGATTTTCTCATTTCTTTCCCATTAATATTTCTTGCTGGTCCCTGCTCGGTTTTTGTCACAGTTCTGCCTGAAACCAGCCATCACTGGGGCTTGGAAATGGGAAAAAAAAAAAAAAAAGAAATCTAAATTTTGAAAATATTAGCGTAGCCCCTTAATTGTAACCTTATTTATTTTTGACCAACAAAAAGGCGAACACAGGCCTTTTCTTTTGACACTGTTGATGTGACAAAATGTAGTTTATCATATGTCTTCTGATCCACATTGTAAATAGAAAAAGGACAACATTAAGCCTTTTCCTGCAAGTTTCACCAAACACTCAGCCGTTGAGGAACTCAATTCTGCAGTTTGTCTGTGATTAAAAGAAGAATTAGCCAGCCTAGCATGGCACCACAAATGAGCAAAACCCTGTGGGAGACCAGAGAGACCAAGCAAGGCACATTTCCAATTATACCACCAAATGGCTCATTTTCTTATTGGGCCTCCTTTAATTGTGGTGGGTATTGGGTGCATGCAACTCAATTTGTCTCACATATTTGTTGGTAGGATGGGTAAAGAGTTGACAGAGCCAAGGGGATGATATGAAAGGATGAGACAAAAAAAAAAAAAAAAAAAAGGATGAGATAGATCCCTCAATATTTGTTTGATCTGCTTCATCCTCTTTAATACTGTTGAAGTTTAAAAGCCAGGAAGAAAATGCCACTTTAATCATCTGTGGATTGAGGAATGGGAAGACTATCATTTTCGAGTAATCAGAAAATGTCTCTCCAGAGTAATAGACTTTGTTCTGACTGTTGGAATTAATGAGGCTTCCAGTGATGTGATTATCTGTCCAGAGGATCATCAATATATAAAAAAAAAAAATAATTGACAAATTAAATTACTGCAATTTCTTGGAAACTTGAGTTTTGTTACTTACTTTTTTTTTTTTTCACTTTATTAATGCAACCAAAATAAAAAAAAAATTAAGTTTTTTGCACACACACACACACACTCCAAACTAAGTTGGGTAAGCTTTATTAAATTTGCAGACACAGTTAGAGCTCATCACTGTAAATTCTACTCCATTCTTGTATAGGAAACAACCAGTTACTTATAAAGCAACCGGACAACATGTCAATACAGGCACATAAAAGGCACAGCACTGACTACAAAGCCATTTCACATTGCTGACGTTGCATTTTCTGCAGAGCATAATGACACGATGATCTATAGGAATGAATTCAACATTATGGTGCTGTTTGCCTACCATTATGTACTCTAGTCTCACACAGTTGCCACAGATTTGCCAGTCTGTAGGTAACAAACTCAAGTAGAGAATACGCGATTCAAACATGGTTCTTAAAAATTCATATTAAAAATAAGTAACATTTCATATACATGAGGTACAGACTTTAAATAGAACAGTTAGTGTGGATTACAGTGAAAATTAAGACACTATATTTGACGTGTAACATGTAAATCCAGTGAACAGTAGCCTTTGTTCTCACACTGCGACATTTAACGAGTTAGCCATCTAATTAGTGCAAATCCAAAAATATTTATTTTGTTTAAAAAAAGAAATTAAAAAAAAAAAAAAGAAATAAACCCCCTCCACTTGCAGTAATTGGTTTAGGCGCAAACACTATAACTATAAAAAAAAACATTTTGCAGCAAACACACTATTATCCACTCCGTATAGTACCATTATGGAGGCTCATTTAAACTATCATCACCTCTGTCTTTACTACTGTTTGTACCACTCTGTGCGTGTTTGTATTCAAGATGCACCAGTTAAAACCGCACGTTTGATTCGGGGTGAGGGAACAGTAAACAGTAAAGTGCATGTGTGTACTGTGTGAGTAAGAACAGAAGGGACAGCTGTGGTTTTTGTTGTGAGGCGAGCGGCCCGTCGGGTAACTGTGAAACAGTCGTGGTGTAAAAGGGACCCCGTCCCCGCGCCCTGCTGGGCTCTCCCGTCCAGATCTATTATAGTGTTCCCCCCCTCTTTGTTCAGTAACAAAGTGCTGCCTGCTGAGGAGTGTAAAACCCCCTTTCTCACTAATGCCCCCAGCAATGTGTTGTCATTGTCGAGTTGGTCATCAAAAACACTTGTGAATTTTAACAAGCATACGTCACAAACCAAGGTGCATCGTAATATGACAACATTCTAAATGTATTGTCGTGTTGAGGCCCCCTGATTATCATGGAAGCATAAACATCCACTTGAGCAAACTCCAAACATATTACATATTAGAATTTTTCTTTTTAGTTCTTTTTAAATTGCACTCAAGTACAAAATACACAGATTTATCTAAACGGTAGCGTACATGTAAGACGATTTTACAAAATGTCGTAATTGATGTCAGTCATCTGAATTCTTGCTTAGATGAGAATCATAGCCGACGATTCATCCGGTAACCTGGCGGCTGCCATCGCGTTGGCTCCTCAGACCTCAGGTGCCAGCCTCCAGGAGCGAGTCTGACTGAGCCGGCCCTCCTTCGGCTGTAGATCCAGCCCGAGCTGAGCTCCAGCCAGGCAGGGGAGGGGAGGCCAGGCTCCCACTTTAGGAGGAGGCCGACGTCTCCATTGTGGACAGTATGCGGACCACCTCGGCTCTCTGCGTGGGCGAGATGTGCTGGGTCATGTGCACGATAGAATCCATGGCAACCTCTGGATTGGCTTGAACGAGGCTGAAAATAAAAATGGTAAAACAAGATCAAGGAAAGGAAAGCAACTCTTCACCACATTGAACCTGAATTGTTTGAGGCCTCACCTGCGTATCTGCTTGAGGATGTGGTCTCGGCGGATGTACTTGATGTTCTCGTCGATGACGGATCTCGCGCCCTCCTCTTCAGCTAGCTGCCTCTCCAGCCATCCCACCACCTCTTCATTATTATCCCACAGATAGGCCTGTATAATGCAGAAGGGAGAGAGAAGATGAATCATTGTGAGCAAGATATATATAGACAGTATATATATATTTCTTTTTTTTTTGTTATTGACATCCAGCATAAAACACAGCTCCACAAACACAGATGAGTTTCATTTATTGTATGACTGCATCATCCATTTAGGTTTGTCTGAAATGCCCAATTTCAAGATTTGAGGTTAGGGTGAAATCATAGATTTGCAAAAATACAATTTGGCCTATTGTGGCGTTACATCGACAGTTTTCCCAGCGTGACACATAGAATTCCAATTTATGATTACCATATGCTGTTATCTTCTCTATTTTGTAAATGTCCATTCATGCATTTAATGTTGGGCTCTCCTGCCATTATATTTAATAAATATTTGACTGTTTTTTTTTTTTTTTTTTTTGCCATTCTTGAGGTAGTCCAAAAACAACAAGGTCATACTGTCCATGGGGACACGATATTGAAAAAAAAAAAAATGTGTAAGGCATCATGTATCCTGTATGTATGTTAAGTTAAATATGCGTTTAAAGATTTGATAATCCTTTATACATACATGAAATAATAATTGGACGACCAGTATTTGTGTGCTCTGAACAATTCCATTATAACCTGTATTTTGTTATATTCTTCACCTTTAGGCATCGGTAGAAGAACAGTGTTCCTTCTTTCATTATGTTGCATAGAACAGGTTCCTTTAGCTGTCCAATCCTTCAATGTGACTCAAGTCTGTGTCATATGCGCACAATTTAAGGATTGCAATATCTTCCTCTAATTTGTATTCTGCTGTACCCGTTTGATTCAAAAGTATTTTCTGGGTAAATATGGCTTGAAATTGAAACTTTTTCTTAATGGGAAGATGGGAAACTTTAAGAAAAGGGAACAATTTGAACACCCCCACACACACACACACACCCCAACACACACACACACACCCCAACACACACACACACACCCCAACACACACACACACACCCCAACACACACACACACACACACACACACACACCAAATAATATCAACTACAACAAAAGACATGGACAGGCACAAAGTGGGGGCCGGATATCTTGTTGACTGGACCAAATAGTGAAATTAGTATTCATGAGTGCTGGCATCTCTGATCCCAAACAAAGCCAGGCTGGAGGGCTTAGCAAAGATTTGGGGGCTGAGGGGTTTAATGGGCTCTTGCCTTTTTTATGAACAGTCCTGCTTGAGGTCCACAAGAACATTTAATGCCCTTATTAATCATTTTTAATCTGTTTGCTTTTAATTAAGAAACAGCGTGTTGCTCTCCTATCTGCACGTGCCAGGGCTGTGATTAATTGTGGCTTAAGACAGCCAGTCCTGATTGGGATAATATATTAGAGAACAAGAAGGCCACTTCTTAGAAGATCTAAAAACGCTGGGCCGGGTCCTGTCAGCCCTGAGGCCGGTCCTCTGAGCCGGAGACTGGGCCGGAAGGAAACGCCATTTATGGATCTCCGAGGTGTTTATTTTCATTAACTACCAGTTATCAGTCCATCTGCATTTCATCACGATGATTCAATAGGAAAGCTTACTACTTATTTATCTGGTGCACCATGGAGGAGAAGAAATAGGAGCTTCAGGATAATAAAAAAAAAAAAAGAAAACAACCTCTGTAGTCATTGCCAGCAGCTACGAGGGTGTTTACATGAGCATCTACACTCTTCCCTGACTTTAGTTTAGAACTAGCCATTTAATACCAGAGACAATATGTCGAAGACTCTCAATTCACATCACAGCTGACTGGATGTGACGACTTTGGATAAGAGTAGATGCTTAAACTGTATGAAATCCAAAAATATAAATCAGTAAAAATTCCAAGTCTTGTTGCTCATTCTTTATCTTTTTCTTTGGTGTGAAACAGATTTAAGGCATTGGGGGAAAGAAAAAAAACGTTTCCAGATTTCTGTGGTCGAGAAGCTGTGCATCTGGGAAATTATGAAACAGATACTGCAGTATGCTATACCGATTTTTCTTGGCCACAATCAATTGTGTTATGAACTTTGACTTGGATTTTATAGCTTTTAAAAAAAGAATTTAGGAGTAATTATATGGTAATTTTTGCCCTTTGTTAATACTCTATAGAACCACAAACTGACCATTAAAATGAAGCTGTCCCGACTAACTTTTGTTTGTCATAGTCCTACAAAGTAGCCTAACTGACATACTGTAAGGTCAATGCTTTAATTTTTAAAAGGATATATTTAAAATATGTGCAAATGAAATAAATTGTATATTAATATGATCGTCATCTATGTATGTTACTTTAAATAATTAAGTTTTAGTTTTATTAAAAGTCCTTTAGGTCTTTTAAATAAACCCTGTTTACATACTATGCATGTCTATGACGTATTAATTATGGTTTTCTACATTTTACACTCAGGCTTTGTTCTACGATCCCTCAATATTCAGTGTCTCTATACGGTGGGGTTTTACCTTGACGGCCCCCTCGGCCTCCACAAACCAGCGGCGTAGCATTGCCTGGATCTGTCCGTCTGTCAGCTCGCTGTTGGCGGCTTGTATCTTACTCTTCACTGTGTCCTCCAGCAGCAGACGCCGCAGGCGCCAGTAAAAGAAATGACGGGACGTTTGCCAATCGAGGATATCCTGAGATCCAAAAGACAAAAAGAGCGTCAAAGCAGCTACTGTTATTAGAAGCTGCTATCACCTTCCTTTTAAGATTCATTAAATGTCATCACGTAAGTCAGTGCATTTCATTCTTTGTGAATTTAAATAGGGGAAAATTAATCATTTTCTAGCCGTCTCAACCCATTCCTGGGATGTCACAATGACATAGAACTCATTAAGGAAATGGGACTACCTGGCAAAAAAGGTCTGTGCTGTACATTTGCCGTGATTTGAGAAATGGCTGTTTATTTTTGATTACATAATCCCAGGCTGTATACGTGTAGATTAATAAAACGAGTTACAGAATATGAAACAGTCAGCTTTAACAGAAATTACACTCACTTTAAAAAGAGGTTTATGAAAATCTTTTCATTTTGCGAAGTGTAACACTGTTGAATGTCATTTTAGAACAATCGCACATTTATTTTCTGATGTACTCGAGTTGAGCAGTCTTTCCTTACCATGTGTACAAAATACACTGCTCACATGACCAGAAGGCTCTTTCACAGATGGATGGCAGTCAAAGTGAGTGCGTGTATGTTTGCGTGTGAAAGATGGGAGTGGGAAGGCACAGGATGAGATTGAGTCTGCCCGAGGCTGCTCTGTGGTTTCTAAGGTGATTGACCGGGGTCATCACAAGATAATTATGAGGACGAGTCTCACAGCCTGGTGAGACCAAACATTATTCACATAGGCAGGTGCAGCAGCAGCAGCAGCAGCTAGACTGATACTCCCCTGTGGGCTTTTCAGGTTATTCACATACCGCACGCTCGCACTGTAACGATACATGCCCGCAAGAAGTGCTCACCGTTATTACGCCCTTCTCCTGCATGCGACCTGGGGTGTCGTGGAGGTCTGCAAACTGCACAGCCACCTGGTGGTAGATGGGCAGGAGAAACTCCTCACGCTCCTTCAGCTTGGTCTCCAGCTCTTTACAATCGGGGGGACTCAGCTCTGGGGTTCCTGTTGGAAAACAATACCATAAAAATCCTTTGCCAGATGCCTGCAGGTTTAGATTACAAGCCGAGTATATGGACAAGGAATCGCGGTTATTGCTAAAAGCTGGGCTCAACACTAACTTTTAAAAAGTGGAATCTGCTTTTGGTTGGCAAAACTGAAAATATGGTTGCGATGTTTAGTCAGCTGAGTAATTAGGATACTATACAGTTATTAATCAGCTTAATAATGTACTTGTGACAAAAGGATAAAAGCTTGATTACAGTAGCCAAACAAAATTATTTGTAGTTTGTGTTTTGTCTAATACTTAACTGCTAACACTTAAGATTCAAATTCTGTAAACATGTCCTTTTTTCCCAATTCCTTTTTTTAGGCTTTATAAAATACCATTAATGCAGCTGTTCTCAGATCACTCAAAATTGAAAATCCAGCAAGTCACTGGTTGCTTGTTCATATATATATATATATATATATATATATATATATATATAATATTATATATTAATATATATATATAAATAAATAAATAAATATATATATATATATATATATATATATATGCAACACATTTATTTCTTTTGACGTGCACGTTTTGCGGTCCCTGCTTTTTTTAATATCTTAAAAAGTAGTTGCCACTGATGGCGATCAAAGGCCAATAATTGAATGTCAACTTTTCAAAATGGTTGCCAACAGCAACCTGGCAACCAGTACTGTCAAGCCCGGCTAATAGGTACAGGAAATAAAGTGCACATGGGACTGAGTTTAAGTGTGAAAGCCAAGAATTCTTTCCTCACATTTTAGTCCTACAGTTGGCCTTTCCTTAAAGTCCCATTTAGTGCAGTGATGATAACACCTGGAATACTGCGGCCATGTGATCATCACCGCACGGTCTTTTTTTGGATTTGTTTTTCCTTTTTGCTGGTGAAAGTTACAGGAGTGCATATAGTGCGATATGAAATATAATAAACACAATAATCGTTGTTTAGTAGGGGTGTGTGAGTCTTTCGCCAACTCATGATTTGATTCAGATTAGATTCTGGAGTCAGTATAGGGGTGCTAATTTCAGAATCTACTAAATTGTTATTCAAGAACAAGTTCAAGTTATACAAAAATAAAAATGGCCTGTTACATGAAGAGAGAGAGAGAGAGAGAGAGAGAGAGAGAGAGAGAGAGAGAGACAGAGAGAGAGAGACAGAGAGAGAGAGACAGAGAGAGACAGAGAGAGACAGAGAGAGAGACAGAGAGAGAGACCGAGAGAGAGACCGAGAGAGAGACAGAGAGAGAGAGACAGAGAGAGAGAGACAGAGAGAGAGAGACAGAGAGAGAGACCGAGAGAGAGACAGAGAGAGAGACAGAGAGAGAGTCACACAAATTACACAAATATCCCACTGTACATGTGTTCTGAACTTTTTAAAATCGTAAACCGCCGGGGATTTCTCAACGCAGGTAAGAAATAATCCATACAGTCACATCCCTAGTCCCATTACCATCGAATCAGCTTCTTCATGAGCATGCAGGGGTGAATTAACTCCTGCTAACAGCGTTTTGGTTTTAGAGCTCCCCCAAACCCCTGGCTGCTGTCACCAAAGACTGATTTCTGTCAATTCCAATCTATAAGCTCTGAAACCCACCCCAGTAACCCTCCATTCCTCCAGTTCGCCCACAGCGCCGAGCCCGCACAGCATTGAACCACAGTTGCTCTGAGCCTGGAGGAAAATCAATAGGCTGTGCAGGAGAGACAGCAGAGCTGGTGATTGATCTGAGCAGGCTGTGATTGACACGTCTCCCGAGGGAGTGCAGTGAAGATGATACAATCAACACCAAATAAAGAACGGCAGTGAACGCACACATGCTCCTACGCGATAGATTGCTCCTTACTAAAAAATGAGGACAAGGCCGAGGGGGACGAAGACACCAGTAAAAAGCTATAATTAGAATTGAAGTGGAGGACTCACCCAGTCTTTCAGCCAAGCCGCTGTAGACCGGATCCACTCGTCTCATTGTCTTCACCAGGTCCTTCCTCCTGAATTTGATCTCCACTGTTCCTTCAGGCTCCAAAACTCCACCTCTGGAGACAAGAATGATATAAATGAACAGAGGGGTGTTTTAATAAAGATGACACTTGATCTGCACCTTTTTCCGTTTCCAACTCACCGGCTGTCCTTGTCAGCGTACATCTCCATGTGACGTGGGTTGATGGTGGGATCTATGACCACCCAGGATCCTCCCCTCAGCTCAGCCTGCGGGGGAATATAAACCAGCACCGGCTGCTTGTACTCCCTGAGCCCGTCCACGATGTAGGCCCCGAACTTCAACACCTGGTCGTACATATCTAAGGAGGGAGGATTTTATATGAGATACTGACTGGTTTTAATCCCAGATTGACTGGTTATCAGAGAAGCAGAAATACCTTTCATTCCTCCAGAAAATCCCCTCCAGTTGGAAAACACCATAAGAGGAAGGCCCTCTCTGTTCAGGTCCTTAATGGCCTGGGCTGTTTTGAAAGCAGAATCTGGGAACCACACCTGTCCGGCCTGCTGGATGATCTAAATGTACAAATCAGATATCGCGGTATGAGCATGGCTGTGCGTATGAACAGTGTGTTTTGACATCTGGAGGGAAGCAGGGAACAGGGAAAGAGCCTGGAGAGAGCAAAATAAATTAAACACCAATGCAAGTTTATAGGTGTTGAGGTCACCTCCATTTCGAAAAAGACGAAAGTCAAAATATTCCCCCAATGTTTTGTGGTACGTGTATTCATTTAACACCTAACCAAGCCAATAAAGTTCCTTCGTAACAAGGAAAACATTTAAAAAGCAAAAACCGTGCGCAATGTGAACATGGTCATGAGTTACAGCATTACAGAGAGAGCGCTTAAGAACTGACTTCAAAATAAAAGTGACCTTCCTGTGATGATAGGCCATTTCACATTCACTCAATAGGTCGGTCAGTTAGTCTGTCTGTCAATAATAAATAAAAATAAATAAATAAATAAAAGAATAAAACTAAATGATTAAATATTAAATAATCACGGTCATTTTAATTTATGTTTTTAACTACCACCTGCAAATTGTATTTCAGAGAGAATTGTGCAAATATTTAGTAAAGAATACATTTCCAAGGATCACCACCTCAGAGTTTTGAAATGGATTCACTAGAATGAACACGCTGATAGGATCATACACATCAAAGGGTTAAGTCAAACAGTTATGTTATTTTAGAGAAAATATGAAAATATCAAGACATATGCCGTATATTGCAGCATAGCCTAAAAATATTGAGACAATATTTATAAGCCATATTGTCCAGCCCTAACTTGAGTGTATGCATTGAGTGACCCCTTACCTTTGCTTCCGAGTCCAAATTGGCTGGATCGGCTGGGATTGACAGCTCCACTGACCTGGTTTCCACGGCGACCACCCCAGTAGGTATCCCACCGAGTCTGTGGAGAGAGGCCATTCAGCGCTGACGTCTACAAAATACCTCGACTACATTTATAGTGCAAACAAGTTCATTATTGGCAGTGTGTCATTGTGGTTTAGTGTTCTGTTGAGACTCTTACCTGGCTCGGCCCACCACCACGCTCTGAGCCCATGGCTGCATGATCTCCATGAAGGAGCCCTGGTCAAAAAAGCCACTCTGCCAGGAACCCTTTGGAGCTGAATATACAGAGAGGAATGGAGAGGAATACAAGGGCAGAAAGGTAAAATACATACATGAAGCGAAACAGGAGTTATTTATTGCAAAATGGAAATGCAACTGAATCAATTTTCTGAACATATCCGCTCTTTCCATACTGTTTTCAAAAACTCTGGCTTTATTCCTCCTGCAGTCCGAGTTGTGTATTCCCCACCCCTCAGAATCTGTAATCTTGGCAGCAAACCATGATGGATGACTGCAGAAGGAGGCTTATTCAGCTCTTTTTCTGCCTGTGCACCCTGAGAAACATGCCCAGCCTATGAGGTTACCATTCAATTAAGCCTCGCCACTCATCACTACCAGAGACGTTGACTGGCTTCCCACGCGGTCCCCCCCAATCTCTTTCCTGTCCCAGGCTGTAATTACACTGATGTAGAACCTGCTCAGTCCTGACCTGCAGTGTAAAACACGCTGGATCCATTTCGGTGCTATCTTGATCTTGCCTTTCGCGGCATGATGTTCGACTTCACCGTTTCTCTATTAGTTTATTAACAGTCTCTCTCTACTAATGAATTATTTCAACCTTTAACCCTGGGAATATTAGGATTCAATGAGGAATCTGTATATTTACTGTATAAATAACACACAAAAAAAAATAAGAGTGTGGCTCTTTACAACTGCTGATAAAGCATTTTGAAGGAAAATAATTAGTAGGGGAAATGAGCAAAAGGGAAAGTGTATTAATCATCATACAACCAGAATGCTCTATAAAAAGGAATAAAACTTTTAGTGCGACTTCTTTTTGACATAGACACCCAGAGAATGACTGTGAGGCCGAACATTTGAATGTGGAGCTGCAACTTGGGCGGAACGATTTGGAAAATATATCTAATTGTGATTATTTTTGACTGATATTGCAGTTACCATATTATTCACGATATTTGAGGGAATGATCATTTCTGCATCATTCTCATTGGAAAATATATTAAAATGATCATGATGTGATTTTTTTGCAAGGATCTGTACCAAAAGGTTTTAGAAAACGGTTTGTAGGCCGGGACATCTCAGCAGCGCCATAATATTTCATTCAGAATGCTATTTTCACACATTTTACCTATAACAATTATTCCTCGCCTCCTGTGATTTGGATATTGAAATAGTCCATATTGCGATTTCGATAGACTTCCGATTCTGTTTAGCCCTAGCTGCAACTAGCAATTGTTTTTATATATTCGATTAATCTGATGATTATTTAATTATAAACATTGAAGATAGAGTCTGTAAACTGTCAATAATGGTGAAAAAAAGCCAGTCACAGTTTACCATAGCCCAATTTAATGTAATGTATTTAATGTTTAATATAAAAACTGAGAAAAAGGGGGCAATCCTTACTAGAGAGCAGCTTGAGAAGCAAATGTTTGGCATTTATGCTTAATAATTGATAAATGACTTAAATGATTACCGATTAGTAGTAGATGAATGTGAGAGGAATGAGGATGACACAAAAAAAGAAAAGAAATCCTACTTACTTAATATTTACCAACTTATTAAAGATCTGGCACTATAGAAAAAAAAACAGCTGAACATAATCTACCAGAACTACAGTCACCTAAACTTTTCTGTAGGCAATAAAAAAGGAACACATTTCCATCAAAAGGTTTCTCTATACACTCACTCTGGCTGGGACGTCCTGCAAGCATCCAGCGAGGGTCGTATGGAGCCTTTGTAGGCACAAACTCCACTAGCCGATCTATGGGATCCTTGGCATTGAGGATGGGCACAGGACTAGATTTACACTGGGAAAAAAAAGAAGGAACATTTCTTAATTTTACGTGGACAAAAACCACACAGCTCTGAACATTTAGATACGTTCAGTCAACACACTGATACAGGATGCAGCATCCCATTCAAAACAAGAGCTAAACCTTACCAAGGGCATGTAGGAAAGCCACTGCAGAAGAGTGAAGACTCCCTCAAAGTCATCACAAACAGCACAGTGGGTAACACCATTGTTGTGCATAATTTGAATGCCACCCAGTTGGTTGTTTGATGTGTACACTTCTCTGCCCAGCACCTGTAGTGGGAGAAAGACGAAGGTATGGTTTTACATCAGCCGGAAAAATACGACTTTTCTGTTGAATCTCAGATTCTGATGCCAATTATTTACTTGATTACTTGACTGGTCTACAAGATGTCAGAAAATAGTGAACATTTTCGATTTCAGTTTCAGTATTTATGATTTTCTAAAAGAACATGTTTACATGCTTTAATGCTATTAAAATAAAAAAATAAAAAAATAAAAAAAACATGCTCTCATTCTGTATAGCTCTATTCACACTCGGTGTGAAATGGCCAAAATAAACAAATTTTGCTGTGATGTAATTGCAATAAACGGAACAAAAGATAAAGAAATAACTACATAATAATGCCAATTAATCACGACTTTGAATTCATGCTTTGTCAGGTCTTTCGACCATGTACCGGGTACCCAAAAAAAAGAAGAGAATTTCGAGTTGGTTCTGCTCATCGGTCCCTAAACACGCACATTGGCCCTCTCTCTGGACTCGGTGGCGCTTTGTAAAGAGATACATCTTGTTTTTGTTTAGTCTCTGCACTATGGGAAGATTAGTAAGAGTTGTGAGCACAGGAGACCGTGCGCCACGGACCGCAGGTTCTGTTTTCTGCACTGCAACAGCTGATTGCTGTTCGGCGCTTCAGTGTCTGTCTCTCTCTCTCTCTCTCTCTCTCCCCCTCGCTACACAGAGGCCCCGCTACTCGCATAACACCAGTCATCATTCTCAGCCCAGTTGTGTTTTATGTTACGGATTTTGTTTATATTGATCGCCATTTCCTATATGAAGTAAACAAGCCTGTCTGCCTGCGTGTCTGTCTTCAGGCAGCGCACTGCACTCACATCTGTGTCTGTGAGACACACGGGCAGACCAGACTGAAGTCAGTAGGTCGCTCGTATTGCAAGGTCTGGAAAATGATTTGAATAAAATATTTATTTTTTTACTTTTGCGAGCACGACACGATCAGGCTGCTGGCTGATTGTAAATTTCTGCTCGCCGTATGTTGGACCCAGTCTGTGTTACTTCGGCAGGTTTCAGTGTAATAGTAGGGGAGACCGGGGGAAATTGTAACATCTAAAGTTACACCAATCAGAACTGACTTGTGAATATAGAAAGTAATTAACAGATTATTATTGAATCATATTATTTAATAACGGCAACCAAATTAAACTGTATGCAATTAATTTACAGATTCCATAAACCTTATGAAGCGAGGTGTGAGTATGAATATAAATTTGTGTAAAAGGTTTTCATATATATAGTTTTTTTTTTTTTTTTTTATTCTGGGAAATATGACGCATTTTGACCCCCACAAAGAATCAAAATCAACAATCATTAAGAACAGAAATCGATAGGCAGAACCGGGATCGTTAAAATCCAAATGGTACCAAACCCTAGTTGAATCCAATGTTTTCTGATTCAGGCAGCACACAAAAAACTGACTGGCCTTTCTTATAATCATAGTTTGTGTGTTGGTAGGCATCAGATACCCAAATGCATGTGCACAAGCACTGAAACATTTTTTTAATTTATTTATTTTTGAATGATACTCAAGTTCCCATGAAGCCCCTAGCATCAGAATTAAATTTAAGAGTATAAAGGAAGATTTATTAAGAATTATAGCAGTCCAAACGTGAGGACATAAAAAGCATGTATAAGCATCCCCATTTCATTTCTTGACACAATAGACCTAAGTCTGGCTATGTTTTTATTAGGTGACAGAAAAGACAAGGTTAATCTACTGTTCACTCTGTGCAACCTTGGCCTACAACAGGAAGTGTTGTCACCAGAAGCTTCTGGTGTCTGTGTGTGTGTGTGGGGGGGCTGTGGATCAATGAGATCGCACACAGACACAAACCTGCCAGGTAACACCAGGGGCCTTGCATTACATGCCACGTCAATACAGGTGATCAGCAGCCAGAAATCTCTCAACCACAGCGGTCACAGGTGGGAGGCAGCATGAGACACTCTTCCTTGGGGATTTTCAGATTGCCACAGGTCCTTTCTCATCCCAAACACTCAAACATTTCAACTGGCATACACCCTTTTCTGTTGTCATGGGTATTCTCAATATCTCCATCGACCAGTTGTGATCGAGGCTGTTGTATAAGGGTGAGATGGAAGCTGCCAAACCCCTTTTACCTTCAGAACTGTCCCTATGACAACCGGAAGCCGTAAAATCTCCCTCCCAGCCCACCCTATTTTCATAAGCAGCCTAGAACAGGTGGCAGGGCCCTGACATGGTTCCATAAAAATCAGAGAGGAGCTCAATCCCTACCCTCAGCTCTCACCTTTTCAGCCATCATTTACTTTCTTTATTACCATTAATGGTTACGTATCTGGCTACAAATCTAGGGCACTCTCCTAAAGCTGTCAGGAAAGCCTGCGGCCCCAAGAAACATTGCAGTCACCTTGACATACACAAAACCCCAGTGCCTCTGGCCATCGCCGGTTTCATTAAGATTCCACAGCACAGAGAAGAGGAGGGGATGGAGGAGGAGGAACAGAGGGAGATGACTGAGAGGAAGAAAATGAGGGGCCAACTGGATGCAACAGCTCACTGGGGTATTTATGCTAGTAGTTACTATCCACTCCCCATGAAAATATGAGCGCATTCTCGCAGCTAATGGAATGATGATCTCTGGGTGGCAGCCTCCTGCTCTCCATTAAGTTTCAGTTAATAGCCAGGAAACCACACTACAAACAGGCAGAATAAAAACGACCCAATTTCTTGCCTGTGTCGCTGGTCAAATCACTGCCATTTTAAAGTAAACACAATCGATTGTAAATAAAAAGGATATGCCGCAATACATCACCTGCACAATGTTGACACTTGTCAGTAAACATTACTATGAGTCCTCTCCCACAAATAGAGCTAAACACAGGGTCCATCTAAAAACAATTGAGCTCCCAGCAAATAGGTGTGCCATCATGGGGCCATTTGCATGATTTGTCATGTTGCGATCTGTCATCTAATTTGAAATGGAGTTATCTTAATGCACTGACAAGGACAGAGAATGGAAAAGCAAGACAAAAGGAAGTAGTGAAGCGTGATGCATGCGCGCACACACACGCACACACATGTGCATCTATTCCACACACCAATCAAATGCTTGCAGAAAACAATCTGCCTCAGCAAAACTTTTCTTTTTGATTAAAAACAAATGATATGGTTGTCCTGCACTGCAGCCTCCGGCATGTCACTCTATTTCTATGCAAATACAACTTCATGGTTCACTTTCAATTATTCCACCGTGAGTGGCAGGCAGGCCTGTGGCTGGGATCGGAGAAGGAATCCTAGTAGAACAGAATGAGGCAGGAGGAGGCCTGATCGCTGAGTTGGAACAGCACCAAAATCATAGCACACTTTTTTAAATTTACTTTTCTTTGATATATACATGTAAGGACACACCCTGTGTCATTTAATATTTCAGAATCTGTGGTGTCTGTTAATTACTATTCAAAAAGAGGAAGAAAAAAAACACACTGTACAGGCATTAGGCGATCTAGGATTTTATCGGCATTAAAAAAAAGAAAAAAAAGAATTGCCATTATCGGTATAGTCGTAAATATTTATTCATACTTTGTGATTTGAAAAAAGCTGTCTAGCTTGCCATCATGGTAGAGAATTGTAAAATAGAGCTACAGTAAAAAAATAAAAATAAAATACAATTATCACGTAAGAAAAACATTTTTTTTTGGTCATACAGGGGAACCTTACTTATGATTACCTTATTGGAAATAGTTTGATTGTTTTTCATAAAAAAAAAAAAAAAAAAAAAAGAAAATTGCATCCTATCTTTCTGTGATTTTGATAATCGTTTCTACTATATTGTGAATCCCATTTATTTTGACCGGGATAATTGTGAAATAAAATGTTCATATAGTCCCATGCCTAGTACACAGTTCCACCGCTCCTTCCACAACCGCTTTCTCTTCCTCCCATTAGGTGAAAAGTGTAATAGCCAACTAACGCGTATTTGTAGTTAATTCCTCATTAATAATGCAGATTGTGTGTATTTTGAGAGAACTCATTTGGCGCTTAATCTGTGTTTCAGTGCACACAATAGCATCACGTTTTCAATTTTAAAAAAAACAGCAGTTTGTGTTGTACTGAAACATGTATTTATATAGTAGATCATTTTTACCTTGTTGAGTGCTCCAGCTCCAGTAAGGATAATGTGAGAGTTGTCCACTTGAATGGTTCTCTGTCCGAGCCTCACCAGATAGGCCCCAATCCCTATGGCTCTGCATGTGACCTATAGGTCAAGACAATCACGTTAAGGCTTGCAAGCTAATCAACTCTTTGTATAGAGCAAGTCTTTGTTCCTCGAAAGATCACACAAGGGGACAGCTCAAGGCTAAGGGATATGCTACACGTATGCATGTGTTTGCTGTACACAAGTGCGCCCACTTCAGTCTTACCAGGTTCATGGTGATGATCTCGTCGTAAGCCAGAGAGGATTCTCCAGCAATCATTCCAGACCCTTTCAGATTCTCCACACCAAGGCCTTCATCTTTTCCAATGATATCAGTGATCTTGTACCTGCATGGCAACACACATATTCACTCAAAGCCAGACGTGACCCTCCAATAGCTTTCTCCTCCATTGTCACCTCTGTTGTAATCTTTTTGGCTTTAAAAGCGTGGAGTCCTCCATACTTGACTGAGGAAATTAATCTGCAAGATGTTGTAGTATCAAAGTACTAATGTGTAATAAAAGAAATAAAAAAAGAGATGTACCTGGATTCTCCCTCATCCTCCACATGTTCGCAATGCACAGAGTTCAGGGCTGAAACTTTCTTGTAATCCTGAGGTGTGAGGTAGAGGTACTTGAAACCCTGCAGGAGAATAAAGCAATGACTGCTTAGTTATAATAGACAATTATGTAGATGCAAAACACAAAAAAATATTGAAAAAATAAATTAGATTTTGAGGGAAAAGGAAAAAAATCAGATACCATAATGAAGAAACACACTATTACATAGAGTATATACAAAAATAATCCACCAGGTGATTGTCTGAAGTAATGACATCCATTATGGGGAAGATCAATTCACAAGTAAAATCAGGAATATTCTCAAAAAACTTTTATTTTTGAGGACATTTGTGTTTTTTTAAATATTGATTTGGATTGAAATTAGGGTTATAACATTTTTTTAAAAAGGGAGGTTCAAAAATAAAAGTTTATGTGATCAAGACTTTGCTGTCTGACCTTATAAGGGTCAGCTGGATCTTGCCAGGCCACGTGGAACATGTGTCGGATTTCCTCTGCCAGCCCAATGCGGGCGCCACTATTGGCTGCGATGTAGATTCGGGGGATGCCGCTCTCTCGTGCCATCTCGGAGGCCCGCAGGAACAACACGTCCTCCTGGGGCCCAAATGAGCCTATCTTGTGTGTGATGTCATTGCTTATGACGATGATCTCGCGTCCCGCTGGATATTCTGGAGTACGCAGGGTCATCCGCCATGCCACCATACCAATCTGCATAGACAGAACAGAGGTACTTCAACACAATACAATACTAGATAGCTATACATAATGTACCATAAATATACAGTAAATACTATATCTCGAATCAATTTAATTTAAGCGATTCAGACTGCAGAATTTAATGCATAAATAGAATTACTAAACACAGATATTATGTCTATTGCCATACAACAATTAAGTTTTAAAAAGCACTCAAGAACACAGCCAAAGAAACACAGAGACACCTACAGAGTGAAAGGGAAATTGCACATTTTAAAAAAAGAGGTGTGGATAGAAAAAGAAAAATGTGATGCGAAAGCAAGCTGGGTGTAATTATAATTTTCTTTAATTAACATCTGTATTCCTTTATTAAAATAAAAATAAAAACTGACCTCGTTGCCTCCTGGCAGTCTGTTCATCTGCACCAGCTGACCTTGGTCGTCAAGAACCAGCTCGGTGAAGGTGAGCAGCTCAGAGGGAAGAGGGCATTCGGGTAAGTGGCAGAAAGTCTGGAAAGAGTGCCACAGCTTTTTCAGAGCCTGGGGAAAGACATCAAAAACAGTCAGAATTAAGTTATTCCACCAACAGAATTAGCCAATCGGTATATCCGAGCATAACCTAAGCACCATGGTCAAGATGTGACGTATTCGTTTTTAGTATTGTACCTGTCTGAACATTTCTGGAAAGTCATAGACATAGGTGGTGCCCAGAGACTGCGCCTGGAAGCGCTTAGACTGCAGCAGGTCCTTGGTCACATAGGGGGTGTTGATGAGCATGCCATGCAGCGGACCCTGCTTGTCTCCATATGCTTGGAACATGATCTGAACAAAGGGGGACAGGGACAGTCACTTTATAGAGATACTGACCTTTTCCACAACCATGCCAAAATATCATGAATTTGAGAATGATAATGAGCATCTGTCTCATCTGCTACAGCATTAACCAATATAAAGTATATGATGTAACAATTTAGGGCTAGGTCCCGAATACCATTTTTTTGGCTCCGGAGCTTCGGTTGTAATCGACAGCGACTATTCGAAGCTTTGGCCGGGGGGTTGATGACTCAGCCAGACATTTCTCCGTTGCAACACGAGTCTTTTGGTTTAATTAAAGACATTCATTTTTAAGGATTACGTTATTCTACAGTAATGTTGTTTGTATTGTCATTTGTTATTGAATAAAAAATAAGTAAATAAAAAAGAAAAAAAACATTTTCCAAAAAAAGGGTTGGTGTGTTTTATGCATGTTTGAAATCCAGAGGGGTTTTGTTTGCAGTTCGCTTTTATTGATAGCCTACATTTAGCAAAAGTAAAAAAATAAAAAAAACAAAAATAAAAAAAATCCAGAATCCAAAAATTGAAAACCGAATACCAACCAACCAACGAATATCCGAATAGTCGAATATAAGGGTCCAGCCTTATAATAATAATAATAATAATAATAATAATAATCCCTTATTCTATACACTATGAAAACATTGACTGAATCACAAGCCAGATGTTAAAGAACAATGTACACAGAAAGTTGTAACAGCATAGAGACAACATCAGTCTTCGTCATCACACTTGATCAGTGCCACCAGACAAACAGGAACATTCACTTGCGACCTATTCTGTGATATAAATGAAATAATGTTACAAGTGCAGGTATGTTTGATGCAGGCACTTCCAATCACAGATGTTTTGTTGAATTAGGCCCACAACACCTTAAACAAAGCTCAGCAGAATGTCCTTGTATGCGAAAAAGCATTCAACTCCCCAATAACACCCACATTATCTGGCAACCTTTTCTAAACTCATTTTTATAAATGACTGCAGGAAATGCAGCAGCTTTTTTGGTTTATAACCGTGTTTAGAATCTTCAAACCAAACTCAACAACTCTCACATTCCCTTTTATGGATGGCAGATGGATGAATGGCTGGATGAAGTGTAACTTACCTGATCAGCTGCGAGGTTAAAGGATATTACTAAAAGGATTGTCCACCAGGCTAAGGGCACAACACCAGACTTGATCTTCACTCCAACTCAATAAATCTTAAAGCCAGAATTTTTATATTCTACTGTATTTAAAAAAAATAAATTAAATTTTTTTTTAAATGACAAGCCCCATCTTTAAATTTACAAGCATGGCTGGCAATTTGCATTCTGGGAGCTGAGGTTTTCCAGGATGGAGCTGAAGCCCTTGGACTGGGCAATAAGCAGATGAGATGGAAGATGTGTGAGTGCCCCACCTGTCGGTCTTTGGGCCCCACCTGTCCCGTTCGGGAATCAGTGACCTCCTTGTACAGGCTGATGTCCAGGTAGTAGCCTGATTCATTGGTGAGGAAGAGGCGGATGGGGATTTGCTTTCCTGTTGGAGTCAGGCGGATGTTGATTTTCAGTTCAGCCTGCAGGACACGCAGCTTCCACAGGCGGCTGCCGTAACGCATCACCATGGAGCGCACAGACTCCTCAATCTGAAGTTTATAGAGATAGCAAACTCATTAAAACAGGGTTGCCACACTTACTTAAACATCACATTGTAGGACTTTTCAGGCCCAATTCCCTCAAACTCAAGGACCCAACACCGCATAATTTGAGACACGCATCAAGGTTAATTACTGTTACAACAGTGAGAATTTTTATAAGAAGAACTAGCAGGCTTTACAGAAGCTCACAGATAGCAATTACAAAGAGAGAGAGGCTTGAATGTGAGCACACTTCTTGATTGTGCTGCTGTGTTACAGTGAAGGTTACAACGAACGTCAAGTAAATCAAATATCAAAAGGAACTTCCATTTCTGCACAAAATATATAAATTCAAGCACTTGTCTATTTGAGTCCATTTTCAAAAATGTTCAAGGCCTTGGGTTCAAGGACCGGTGGGAACCATGTTAATAACACTGCGTGTGGTCATAACAGAGACATACATGTGTATGCGTGTGTGTGGGTGATAGTTTCACATACCTTTGATGGGTCCATGATGACCGTGGGGACAAAATTGAGGAAGATATGGTTGCAGTCCGTTCGCACAGTCGTGTTGTTGAAAGCCACCTCCAGCTCATCCATGGCTTCCAGCAGCAGACGCTCTGCCTCATTGTGAAGGTATTCAAAAGAGGCCTCCTAGTGAGGGAACAGAAGAAAAAAAAAGAAAAGAAAAGACTGTCAACAGGGGCAGGTATGATTAATGTGTAAACTAATCAAACAAAAAAGGACATAAAATAATTGTGTTGGAGAAAGCTCCGAAAAAGAACTTAAAAAAGAAAAAAGAATGCAAAGACTCCATTGTCTCACCTTTGTGACCAGATCGGAGTGGCGGATGATGGCTCGCACAAAGAAACGGTAGTCCGTAACCTCTGTGCCCACCTCCACACGGGCGGCCCCCAGGTACAAATGCATCTTGTGGTTGGCACATGGGATGGCAGTAAGGGCAAAATTGCGCATGCGGTTGAGCTCCAACTGGAAAGCTAGTGCCGGCTCTAAATGGCGGTAAATCCTGTCCTCCTCGAACTATTGACAAACAGGCAGGACACAATTACAAACAACACTTTTAAATGAACATGCTAGACTTTCCTGAAGAACTTTGTCTTTACAAGTTAGGCTTCGCTGCCATCATCCCCTCCATTAACAGAAGTAGTTCAAATTGGCAATTTCAGGAGCACCGAGTTGATGTAAGAGTAAAAAGATGCCTGTGAGTCACACAATGTATTAAGTAAATGAAATTATGGGCAATCTCAATCTCAGAAAGCTGCTAATGGGTGTCATTTCTCTTAAATGGGAGACATAATTAAAGAGTTCATTACTTTAATGAGTTTTGCTGGTGTCATTGTAGTGAAACTATCAGGGGTAACGGAGAGGAAGAGCCGTCACTGATTGTGATAGAGTGAAATACAGCACTGCCAGGGGGGGTCGAAAAGTTGTTTCCTAGAACCACAACATGGTTTGGAATCGTCTACCAGCCAAAGGAAAGTCAATCAATCCGTTTTTATTTTGAAATGTGTGGGGTTTTATTTTCAATGTCACAACACTCTGATGCGTGTATATATCCCTTCATCTTTTAAACAGTCTGTTCTACCTGAGCAAACACCAATCTGGCCATCCCGAAAACATTTAAAAGTAATGAGTTGACAAATGGTCTGTGACATGTAGACACCCACCTTGTCTCTGGCACGGAACGTGAAAAATTTGGGGAATTCTCTCTGTGTGGAAGATAGTGAGACAGAGATAGAAATAGCAAAATTAAATGAACAATGTCTCCATTAAGGAAAAAACAATGGCTATAAGCACAGCAGTGTCAATACCAAATCAGTTAGACATGTACCAACTATAAACCTAATCACAGCATCGGGCAATAAGCTAAGCTGGGCTTTTAATTTAACTTCCCTAGAAAATACAATCAGGAGCCAATTTCTTTTGGGAAAAGTCATTGCGACAGTAGCACAAAACAGCATGAAATGGGAAACAAAAATCAGCTCAAAGGACTTTGTGGAAAACTAAATACGCTCTACGTGTCAAGTGTATGTTTTGATTAGTTTATCGGGTGTATCGGGACTGTAGAAGTAGTTTTTTTTTTTTTTTTTTTTTTTTTTTTTTAAATTGCTGAAGTAATCCCATTACTTTGGTTGTGTCTCCTGTTATCTTCTTTTGTCCAATTGTTGTGGTTTTTTGTTTGTCCATTTTAAATACACATATATATATATATATATATATATATATATATATATATATATATATA
>CALSBV010010655.1:3918185-3976181 GCA_943590825.1 Bovichtus diacanthus
TATATATATATATATATATATATATATATATATATATATATATATATTTTATGTGAGGTATGCATTGTCATGTCATCATACTTTTGTGTCTTATGTGTAATTGTTTACCTGCACTAAATATAAAAAAAAAAAAAAAAAAAAAAAAAAAAGATGGGCTTTGCTAAAATTGCTACACCCGTAAGTATGGAGTATTATGCAGAAAAGATCAGGACCTTGTGTTTTACATGCAGTGCTCCTTTGCCACTGTCATTTATCTATCTATCAGGGAATCACTGTGTATTCACGCAGACAGCAAGCTCACATAATAATGGTAATAAATATATAGCACCACTCACTACGTTAATGAATAAAACATTTCCTTTTTCCAGAGACATTTGATCCTTTGAATAATTCTCAGTAGCCCTGTTTGACGTTATCAGATGAAATGTCCCACTTGCCAAAACAATGCCAGAGCGATTGGGGATGTTCTCATCGGCTAGCACAGTCTACACAATAACAAGCGGTTTGCAATAGTACACACACGGGAAACCTCCACAGCCATGATTTGACTTGACACTGTGATTACGCATGTTCTTGTGAATCGAGAGAAAGGGGAAAAAAAAAAAAAAAACGAAGCATTTTAGGATGAGCATGCGGAATGGCCTGACTACTGAAAAACCCCTCCCTGTAACAAGGGCCGCATAATGACGGTGACACGAGTAAGCACGATTAGCTCTCGTCAGAGACTGTGGTGCCATCAAAAGAAAAATCAAAGCCTATTGTCGAAAATTACAGCAGAGGCGAAAGAACGGGGGCATTTCTCTAAAATCTAATCCCGTTCTAAATCCCTGTCATTATCATCCAAATGCTAGTGGGTGTGCTGCTGATAATGGGTCAAATCTGGAAACGATAAACGTGGCCCCTGTGTACTAGAGCACAAAACTGCAGGGATTGGGGGGTTCAGTTCCTACATTGCTATCCATGCTAACAATGTGTTCTCACATTACTTCCAGGCACGCACAATTGACATTTCATGGTGACAAATGAGTTCATGGTTCTGGGGCTTTAATGACGTCTTTAAACTGAAGCTCTAAAAACAAACTGTGGCTAACCCAAACATGTATTGATTCAGCACAATGGTGGGTTAGGTTTCCCTTTATTTAAGCTGGTGCAACAGAGTTGAATAAGCTTCCTCTTGAAATCAGGGAGTACAGCCCCGTGGCTTGTAATGGAAAGCAGTCACTGCAGGATAAAATCAATGCAGGAATATGAGTCTTTCGATCTCATTAATCTACCTCCTTTAGATTGCCTACAGTATTTCAAAAACAGATATGTCGCAGCTGACTGTTTAGATATTTAATGTGCACCTCCTTTGAACCATTTTTAACCAAATGCATTGATACTTGTCCCATAAAAATCTAAATCAAACAAAGAGCCACCCGCATTTTAATTAGTCTTCCTCTACTTACATGAAACCTTTGGTCCACCTCACAGTTGACTTGCTTTCTGAAATCCTGTCATCATAAATGCAGCAAAAGCAAAGCATGCAGAAAGAGATACAGAGACAAACAGGAAAGATGAGCTACATTTTAAATGTAAATTATTACCACATAGTCATTCCATACAAGTATTAGAAATTACAATAAGAAAGATGCAGAACAATTCATTTGTAAATAGTTTGATACATGCTATTCAGAACTGCTGAATCGGTGACATGCAGGGGAGCAGATTGTGGAGACAGGTAGTTGACTTAGTAAATATTAATGCGGCTCACCTTCTGGGCCACGAGGAAAGTCAGCCGACGGATGCCATGTTCAAATAGCATAGATTTCTGGAATGGGAAATATAGGCCAGAAATGTCAGGATGAGAAGATCTTTCTGAAAACTGAAATCAGGAGAAACAAAAGCCGCACTGTAGACCGCTCCCAACCTTTGAATGAGTAAACTCTCGGAATACGGCTGCCAGGCCGTCGTCATCAATGTCGCTGTCCGTCTTTATAGCCACATTCAGGATATGGATCGGCTCATCCTGGACACTCTGCATGACAAAGCAATTTCACATTTCATTTTATATTTATAAAAAAAAAAAAAAAAAAAAAAAAAAAAAGGTACAGTCACGCAGGTCAATGGCAAGCCTGTGACTGAGTTCCCCTCACCTTGTTGTCCTCTTCACCATACAGGACAGGGTTACCTCCCTCTGGGAAGGTTGGACTTGGCGGAGGAGAGTCAGAGAAGCAGCTCAACACGTCGTTTATGTTCCTGTAGAGGAGGAAAACAAAAATTACGCAATTAATCACACTGGTAACATTGTCGCCACCTGCCGATGAAATGCCTCAAAGTTAAGAACTGACCTGGTGAACTCCTGGAAGGAGCGGAAAGCGACCATGGCTCCCATGCGCTGACAAGGTGGTGTGAAGGATGTGTCGAGCAGAACGTCGCTGACGCTGCCTACGTGCAGCATGCCGTAGTGGTTCAGGTTGGATGAGAATGACATCCTAGGGTATTGACAGAGAGCGAATACAATGGGAATCTGCCACAGCACTACAATGACTCTGTGAAGATGTCGCACCCCCCCCACCCCCATCCACCTTTCAGAACCTCACAACAATTTGGATCCCTCAGTTTTTCGGCAATTTCAGATGCTGGGACATAATAATATGTATGGAAAACACACACACACAAAAATTATGAGTTAGGGGATTGTTTAGTATAAAAACTGAATGAGGTTCAAATTATAAAAAGCAAGTAGGAACGAAATAACACCATTAGATGTGAACTTAGGAAAAGCTGTACAGTATGTAAGGGGTTTTTGACAGATGACGTGTTAGTCAAATTAAAACCAAAAAAAATTAATTTGAATTCCTTTCACAGGAACAGGGAAACATGAAACCACCAAGCCCTTTAAATATCCACGTTCCAGTTTGTTGGGTGTTAGTCCTTTCAATGCAAGAAGCTGTCCCAGAGGTTACACCCGTTGAAAGCACTCAAGAGGTTTTTGTGTGTCAAACCTGTCCACAGATTCCGAATCCGAGGCATTTTTCTTCTCTGCATTTTCATCCTTAGATTTACTATCTTGTGCTTTAAGATCCTGGGCTTTAGTTTCTTGTAATCTAGAGTCCACCACTTTTACAATGTCCAGGATCGGAGCAGACATTTTCCTGGCAGGACAGTCATAGGTTTCAGTTCAGGAGATTTACACTTTTACTCCCAACATGTACATCTTACACCACCTTACATCCCAAAGTTATTGCAAATCTCCACAATTTTGAAACACATACACAGTCTTTCACACAAACACACACACACACACAAAATGTTCCACACAGAGGCCGAATGCCAAGGGCCATGCTGTCGTCAGTGAAATAAGGAAACATTTCTCAATCGGACTAAATTCCAATTGCTAAAATCTGCTTCATTTTGGGAAATAATTAAAGCACCAAAACCAACAGTTTGTTGACTTCGTCACCAGATGAATTTTTTTACTTTTTTTACTTTAATTACTGCATTGACCATGCAGCTAGCTAGTCATAATTAGTCTAAGCAATGAAAAGAATGTTTACAATACCTGTTTAGAGTGGGGATGTTCCCTCTGCAATCAAACAACATTGATTACTTGGTGGTTAGTGGCAGGCATCAGGAGAGGGAAGACAGTCAAGGTGTAGCAATGTGTGCGTGTGCCCTTTAACGTGATGAATTTATTTTTGCACTGATCAATATCTAAATGAATGCAATTATAACAATGGAGGCTCAAGTAAATTGAAAATGGCTTTCCAGCCGTAAACACACATTTCACTTCCTGACTGCTCCCTTTACGACATGCATTATACATCCTGAACAAAGAAATCATTTCACACTCTCTGCCATCTTTAGTTCAGTGATGAGCCAAACATGAAGGTTAATTCACTCTCACACAGACACACACAGACACAGACACATTTTGATTGCATGCTTGTGATTTGATATGTGATGGTATTCAACAGGATTTCTACAACTAACTGCATAAACAAGCCAAACCTAACAGCGACGAAAAAAAACTAGCACTGCAAAGCGATAACAAGAGAATAATCTAAACACACACACACACACACACACACACACACACACACACACACATTCTCAAGCAGACAAACCAAACAATGACACATGTGGGATGCAGAAGTGCAATAGAAATGCTGCAGTACTTAGTCTGGTACAAGCCTTTTTTTTTTTTTTTTCTAAATGCAGGGCATGTACAAGATAAATCCCGAGTTTGTCTGTGGTTTCTCTCGGATTCTCAGGTTATACATGGCATAAGAGTGCCCCAGTTTTTTTTTTTCCAGGACTTACAGGAAAGGACAACTGTCATGAGACACTTTGAGGCTGGACGCTTTGTTGCTCATGGCACTCGCACACACTTTCGACAAACAAAGAAAAAGTATTTTCAGTCTGGCAAAATACCTTCTTTTGCACATGAGGAGCATTTACACGGAGAACAACGATGAACAGCGACACATAACTGGGAAAGTGGGAGAGGAACCGTGGCACCATGGATGACGTTAGATTGTGACGTAAACTCAAGATCTTTAATCGATTAAAAAAAATTAACTTCTTTATCATTCGCTCCATAAATATTCATCTTGTAATAATAGGCACTGGAGTGATATGGTTTGTGTAACCACAGCACACCTCCACCTATGCTACAAACACATGGACGATTAAATAACAGTAGTCTGTGAAGCAAAACGAGATACAAATATGGAGGGAGCCACCAAATGATGCTGATAATTCTACAGCGAGTAGGAACAAAAGCAGGTGCTGGCGCTAGGATATTTTTTTTTATGCCCCTTGGAATTCAATTTAAAGCAATTTTCCCGCTATCCGGATCTGCGTGACATTAATGCAAGAGGCATTTGATACTCGTGATATGAAACGTGATTCATAAAATCCTACTTCCCAAACTCAGCATTTTTAAGGCTTTTGAAAGATTGATTTAGGACATTTTAATACCAATTAAGGCCTTACTTTTAAATGAATGAATTCAATGCCTTTTAAGACTTTTTAAGGATTCACAGGGATCCTGTTTATTTCTATATTTATAATATTTTTTTATTCTTCTTATCTTTATTAGTGTTAATTTGTGTGAATGCACAGAATCAGAATTGATAATTAATTTTGTTGTATTTCCTGAAATGACAATAAAGGCTGATGCTGGTGCTGCCAAAGTGCCAACATCACTGCCACCGATGTAAAATTCAATATACATCACTATCATAAATATTGTTCCCTGTCCATAGTGCCATTTAAAGGGGTAGCAGCGGGGAAAGGTGATGCACAGCATGTGAGCGTTGCGGACAGTTTGTGTGCGTGATACCTGTTGGGGTGCGAGGTGGGGAGCATGAACTGGAACTCTACTATACATGTGTTGTCCCTCAGTTGTCGATGCTGAACGCTGTTGAGCTCATAGGCGATGTATGCTCTGCGAACGTACACCTGCGGTTATTAGAGATAAAGCCACGGGAAATATTAGTTTGACATGTGAATCGCCTGCATTTTAATGTTCGCTAAAAATGAAGTAAAATGCAGAATTGGATCCTCTCACCTCAAGGGCAGCCATCCTGACTACCTGATTACTGTGGTAGAAGAAGTTGGGCAGAACATCAAAGATGGACGTTTCTGAAAGGATCAGTTTCTAGAAGAATAAAAAAAAAAAGATAATTTGTGAAGCTTTTTTTCATTTAGAGAGCATTAGACGAAGCCAAGTCCTTTATTGCCTACCTGCAGGTTCTCAATACAGAATTGGTGTCCATACATATCGATGGCAGAGAGGAAGATGGACTCCACCTGGTTGTGTCGTAGCTCATAAGAGGGGAGGTGGGAAGCTATCAGCACCTGCGTAAAGAAGATGAATACTGTCAGATCATTTATCTATCATTAAACAATTAGTTATAGCACACTTTTCTGTGTCCATCACTTTACTCGTCTTTGCTCCAGCTTTAAAATGTTTATGAGCATTACCTTTACTTTTTTTCTATATTCAAATTTTTCTATTGTTTTTTTTTTTTCACCACTAAAAATGAAAAAGAGTAGATAGTGACATCTTGTGGCAGTGCTTCATTCTTTGTTATTTGTTGTCCTTTTCCTTTCCACAATTCATTTAAACTGAATGTCACAGTTCACACTGAGTTGATTGGAGGTTATTCAGATTGCCTGTTCAGATGCATTTTCGGCCAATCAGGGTGAGACGACGCCCCTTTCTTTAGGTCTTGAGAGAGGTAGAGAACTGCTAATTTTTTTTATGATGTTGAGAACTGGTTCTCAGAATTCTTCCCGATCAGCTGAAATCTGGGGAATCAGTACCGCTACAACCTGGTGGTGAAACCATCAGTGGAGATCGTGGATTAAAAACTCCAATAACTTCCCTAAATGACGCATCTCTGAACATTTAGGTAGCATTTCAGATGAGTTCAATTTGAGCCCATCACCATTCTTAATAGATTTGACCTGAACATATTTATAACTGAAACCCAATAGTCAATCCCAACATTTGATGTCCGTGCAAATATGAACGTAAATTCGTGGGGATTAATGAGACGCTAATCTTATGTAGCTCCACTTAATTACAAAAGCTTTATGTGAAAATCCAACATAAAGCAGCTTTAACCACTTCAGAAGAATTCATATTTTTGAGGTTATGACTTAAAGCAAGCACAATTTTCATGTCAAAAATAAATTTGGCAACAAAAATAAAAGGAATGCACATCTGACCTGCCGAGCACGCAGTGCCACCTTGGCGTTGGTAGTCTTGCTGAGCTGGGTGAGTTCAGTCAAGATGGCCATCAGTTCATCCGTCAGCGTGGGGTCACGGCCGCACAGCTGGTCCTAGACACAGCAGTTGATAACGTTACAGAACATCACTAGCTAAAACATCTTCCAACTCTTCAGTTCCGACTCAGGAAGGACGGACACTTACAATGAGCATAGTAACCAGCAGGTTCTTCTTGGTGACTTGAGCATGGGAGAAGATATAGTTGAGTACGTTGGCCATGTCGCCTTTGTTTTCCTCACGCAGTGCGAACACACACTTGTCATAGTGTCCTGTTAGGAGGCCAACATGTGAGAGTTTCAGTAAATGCTGTACAGGGGAATCAAAGAATTACAAACGCTGAGGTGTTTTTTTTTTTTTATTGTGAAAGAGCTCCACCAAGTGGACAGTGCGTGGAAGTGAAATTATTCGGAGAAACTTGAAGGACGGCAAAGCTTAAACCACATTACTCTTGCATGTGGCAACATGTCACCGCAATGAACGAAACGGCATAAGGCCTCAACTGCCAGGGGTTAATTCAACATGGATAAGGAATCAAAAGGTGTTGCTGACCTTGTTGTCTCTGCTCGCAGCTGCTGTGCAGTTGAACTATGCATTTTATAATGCAATTCCCGTGTCCAGCTGCATTATCAGCCCTACATGGAGGGGCCGAGCTATTGTGAAGTTCACAGAGAAACTGTAAACGAACAAAGCATAAATGCTACGACCGGGACTTCCAGACAACCGGCAGAGATAAGAGTCTGAGACGGACAGACAACAATGAAGCGGAGGGGACATGAATGAGATGTGTGTTGACCAAGTTCATTTATTTAAAAAGTAAATTTGATGCGTGTGAGAGAGCGAGTGCAAAACCTAGGCTATAGTTACTGAGTAGCAGCCTTGTAACTTGTTAATTAAAAATAAAATGCTTCTCTTTTTTCACTAAATGAGTCTCTTGAGTGAGAGTGCATGTGTGGGGAAGATAGAGGAAGCTCTTAAGTATCAAACAAGACCTTTCCATTATAAGAAGTACAATAATGCTCATTTGTATTTACTGCAACCAACCGAGTATTCAATCGGCTCTCCTGTTTACACCGACACGCGCATCCCCAATGTACGCGAGTGGTTGTGCAATATGCTAAAACCTCTCGTGTGTACAGAGATTTTATTAGTGTGAATATGTAGCAGAGGTGTGTTGCTGCTCCCCCTCACCGTTCTGAAACTGGATCTCCACTTTCAGGTACTGTCTGAGCAAGTCCATCACCACCGCCTTCATGTGACCCCGGATACCACTGCGATACCTGTTGGGAGACAAACACAGTCTTGCCTGACACAAAGAAGAATACTGCATTGTAGTAATTGGGCACTAATATACAACAAATCAATCTCTCAAATGACAGTATGGTATACAGAATTAAGGTTGTTCCAGGCCTATAGTGTTCAACAAGCTGGTCTATGCAACCTGCCACTTTGCGTCATGGGCTGTATTGTACATTTGAGTGATCCACATGGAAAGTTTTGCATCATAAATATGGAGACTGACAGTATGGTACTCACTTCTGCACCAGCTGCACGATGCTTTGTGTGTTCATAAAGAAGACTTCTCTCTCAGACTTCTTGTTCAGGGTAGCAGCATGGCTGTCCAGGATGTTTGCAATCTGGAAAGATGAACAACGCAAGAATTGAATCCCAGCAGCAGTGTAGACTCGTGAGCACTTGTATGACCCCTCAGTTAGCTGGCTCCCTTTGTATCCAGAGTGGGATCCTAACTGGGTGTGAAACTTGTGATTTCAAATTTAAGACATTAATCTAATTAGAAGTCTTCCATTACTACCCACATTAGTGTACTGACCTTTCTCTGCTCTTTATAAATGAATATATGAAAGTACACAAAATGTTTTACCAGTAATGACGCATCAAATCCAGTGAATTGTATCAGTAATGCAGCAAATTGTCTTTTCCCATTACAGACTAAATTACAAAGAATAGATTTTAGATTCCACAGACAGACAGAGATAAGCGGTCACTCAGATATACAGTATATTTTGAAAACATTTCTTTGCACAAGAAACTGTACTAAAAGTCAAGAGGAGGTGGACACAGTATTTTTCTAGCCGACTGGAAAATTAGAGTGCAATGGAAAACTACGGTTTAGAAATCTCATTACCGAACTAACAAAATTTTTAGAAGCAATTACTCACTGGAAACCAATGGCACCCATTTATTATAACAGGTGTTTACTGTTGTTTTGTAGATGATCTAATGTGGCAGCAATGAAAATGTGCTATATTAATACAAAACTAATTACCCTGTTCTCTTCGGGGTAACCGTGGAAACCAAACATTCCGACAATCACAATCTTGTTTGGGATTTGTTCTTGGGTAAGAATTTAATCTACACACTCAGGAGAACTATTAGACACATTTCAGTGCTGACATGTTTCCCACAAAATAACTAGTTATTGAGATTTCTTCAATTCTACAGTTGTGTAATATATTATAACATATACATTTTTTTTTTTTCTTTAGTTATGTATGAAAAGGTAGGTTTAAGAAGAATTGTGCGGGCGTAGTTAGCATGGTGTGTGTGTGTGTGTGTGTGTGTGTTGCATGGGCACCTGCTGGCTGGGAAACTGGCAAAGCACGGAGGTGATGTTGCTAGCATACTGAGCCATCTCCTTCTTGATGGACTTCTCCACAGCAGGGGGGATGCGGCCTGACACACTGGTCATGATGTCTTGTAGCTCCAACAGTGGCAAGGAGGGATCACGCATGGTTTTCATCAACCGTTCCACCCACTCTTTCAACTAGGACACACACAAGAGGCATTAAAAAAAGGAACCGTGTACAGGTAGAGGCGCTGATGTCGGCGTATATCCAGGCGTGTACGAATTCTCACCTTAGCGCTGAAGAAAGGCTCGGGAAGACAGTAGCCATTCATTATGTGAACCAGATGATCCAGTGTGTTGTGGAAGACTCTGTGCAGCTTCTCCCCTCTCAGAGCTACTGCCTGGATAGTGGGCAGGGGCCCCGTGTGCAGCTCTGCCTACAAGACAAACACACATACCGGTACATACTTTTACAACATTGTTGTGAATATGCTGATGTTTCATACACAACTATTGTCGTGGTCGTATTTTAGTAGGAAGTAGTGAGCATATGCTGAAATAAACAAACTACTCTGTTTGAATGAAAGGTGAAAAAAAAACAACCAATATCCTAAATAATGTTGTCCAAGAAAGAAAGAAAGTGTGCAAACTTTTTCTTCTGTAAGCATCGTTACTGTACCAGTAGTGACACATTTCACCAGAAGTGGGGCTCCTTCTCTACCATTAAGTCTGCCTCCCAACTTTCGGACATTACTTTGGTTCAAATGTCCTGTTCCTTTCAGGAAACTGAGCCTTCATCTTTGTCGGCAGCCTCAATTCCCTGCCTCATTGAGGTTTCGACTTCATAAAGTGAACAAAAATGCACACCTAAATAACTAATATATCGGCTAAGAGTAAGTAGAGTGCATCTTTTGTGTATGAAAATGTAGACCTGTCATTCTGAAAACTATCCTAACAGAAGGAGCTGAAAGCTCAAATGTAGAGCCTAACTTGAAAAAAT
The DNA here is from genome assembly GCA_943590825.1 of Bovichtus diacanthus. Taxonomy (NCBI): domain Eukaryota; kingdom Metazoa; phylum Chordata; class Actinopteri; order Perciformes; family Bovichtidae; genus Bovichtus; species Bovichtus diacanthus. Next base: position 3,928,554 of record CALSBV010010655.1, read on the forward strand.
TATAATTATTACTTATAGTTTTGTAGCAGGCTTATGGGAAATCCTACCCAGCATACAGTGTACATCTTTGTAGATTGCAATTAGCCAGACGGACAGTACCTGTTGCACTCTGCTCGGATCATCCAGTTGCAGCTTGGCAATGACACAGCCAGGCTCCAGCGCTGCTCCAGCCCTCTTCACATAGTGAATACAACCAGACTCTGCAGCCGTCAGCGTCATTACCATCTTCATCACCTGGATTTTACAATACAAAGTTTACAGCTCTACAAACAAAACTAAATGAATTTGAGCCGATATGACTCAGCTTTCTTGTGGACAACATACACAAAAAGTAGCAAAAGGAGAGAGACAAAAAAAAATGGATCTTTTTTTTTGATCTAAATCTAAAGTTTGATCTAAATTATCTTCTCTCCTGTGTTAATGACTTAAGAACAAGTGGAGAAAAAAAAAAGGTTTGGCCAGATAATTTTTCGAAGTGAAATTGTTTTATGCATGAAACAGGTGGAAATAAAAGTTCTGGCAGCTGATTTTCTTGATGTTGTAATACATATTTCAGCCACAAGAGGCTGACGTGCACCACCTCCCCAATGTTTCAAATAGGACTAAAAGCTTAATGTTTTCTTCCAGGAGAGTTCATTTCTCCATGCACTCTAAAGAAAAAGGTACATGCATGTGTATGTTGGCAGATTAATGGCAATAAAAACATATTTCATCCCAAAGAAAGACATTATAGTATAACTTTTCTAATACAATATATGTACATTGTGTATACATAAATAAAAAAAAATAAATAAATAAAAAACTTTTTTTCTACCTTCCATAAACACAGGAGAGAAAACTGTTTTGATCAGACTTAGACAATGAATCACCAGAATGTTTTTTTCACTTGTCTCCGTACACACGCCTTAACAAACTGTACCTCTATTTCAGCGTAGCACTGTCCAGAAAACACGTGCCCGCCGTCCTCGACGGTGTACTGAATAAGTTTTCCTGCTGAAGGAGATCGCAGCAGTGAGGGATCATTCTCCCTTTCAAAAACACAAGTCTTGTTCCCAATGGTGATGCGATACCTGTAAGGGAAAAATATATACTTAAGTCTTAGCAGAACCATAAATCAGAAGACTTAAGTGCATCAAGTACTTTCTGTGAAGTTAATGAATTAGCTAAATAAAGATGTGTCATTTTATAATATTTTCACGCGATATCATTCAAAACGTTGTTTCCTCTTACCTGTCCACCTCTTCCTTCATGTAGGTGGTGTAGCTGCTTCCATCATAAGACAGCAAAAGACCTCCATCACTGAGCCGGTGGACGTCCACCTCAGCAGAGGAGTGGTTCATGATGACCACGTAGGAGTTGGGAGACTGGCGTGTCACTGTCAGGGTGTACTTAGTGCCTTCATAGATCAGCTCCACGTCCACAGTGTTGAGTAGTGTGTGTGCTGGCAGCACCTGGCCCCTGGTCAGAAAGTAGAAAGCGACTCATGTTTTCTATTCCGTTTTCTTAGTATTATGTTCTCCTTGAAATGGATGAGTATGACCTTTGTGTTACGTTTTACCTTTCCAGAGAATGCAGAAAGTTGGACACACTGTTCCTTAGATTGACATCTGCAACGTGAAGAGCCCCGCTCACAATTCCCAGCATGGTGTCTGGACGCTCCGCCTGCACACATTACACATGACTTCTTAGCCAGCGGAAACCAAACACTGAAGCTTAAAGTCCAAATGCCTTTATAAACACTTTAAGATCACATCCCCGGTCATATCGTGCACCTATTTAACAAAAATATGACAAAAAATGTAATTAAATAAAAATATAACGTGTGCTTTCGTCAGCTAGTACCATGACATCCACCCATCAATCAAACTCCAACTTTTAGCGACAAGTAAGGTGTGTGTGGAGCCACAGTCCTCCATAGTTTCGTGTTGCTCTACATTTTCTCATTATAGTTTGGAGGGAAGTACAGTTTTACAGTGGCCACAGCCGCAACATCTCTGCATACCTGCATCTTCTCCGAGATGAGCCTGTCCAGCCAGCCTGTGTCAATGCTGTTGCACTGAAAGCTTTCGGTCTCCAGCAGCTTAATGAGGTATTCCACGGTGGTCCTGAAGTCTCCTCTGATAGACAACTCCTTCAGAGCCACAACCATGTTGCTAGAACCAGATTAAGGCATCACCACACATGTCAACGATTTAAAAACCTCCATTTAGATGATTGCAAAATAAATGTCTCCCATGCTAAATATATATTAGCAATAAATCAATGGTGTTTTTTTTTTTTTTTTGAGTGATCTTTCTGACACGCAATGTTTTTAAAGTCTGCGTGTACTCACGAGATGGCTTCTTCCCGATTCTCTCCCCAAGAGAAACAGTGTCCAAACTGGGAGTCGGCAAACTCATGCAGCCCTCCAGCTGCTGCAACGCTGAAGTAGCCCCACACGTTCTTATTGCTGCGGAAATTCAGCTCTTGCACTGTTCCGGAGCTTGGCTTGAAACCCTGCAATCACACCACATTTAATCTAAATCATCCAATAACACATTATCAAGAGCTCGGTATGCTTAGAATCACATTCTTCAGTTCCTCATGTATTTCTTTGTTTTTAATGGACTGTTATCTACTGTTTGGTTAGTGATTCTGCTCTTTATGTATGCATCTTGCTATCATTTATATATTGTTGCATCACAATTATGTTAGCTTAGTTTTCTTTTTTTCCCTTTAAGTTGTATAAGCCCTTTATCTCCTGTCACATATCTGGATTTGATGCATTCTTATGCATGTGCCAATAAGAAATAAACTGAAACAAAAACAGCTAATTTGACACCAAGAGAGGAGTAACATTTAGAAGTAATAACAAGAGCCTTTATTTATTGAAGTGACACTTAGAACAGAACCACAACAGAAATCATAGACTTTGTGTGATCGTTAGCTGCAAATATTTTGTGTACCGGGAGAGAGTGAGACTTACCTCATCGGGGTTTTCACTGGTGATACGTGCTGCAATGACATGGCCCCGTGGGGAGGGGGCCGTGGACAGACCCTCAAAGTCGATGGGAGAGTCTCCCCAGGGCTGGACCCCATAGAGCATCCTGATGTCTTTGATCCTTTGAAGAGGAATACCCATAGCAATCTGACAAAAGATAGTACAACCCAAGTTTATGCACTGGAACTGACATAAATAGAACCTTAATTGGAACAGTGTATTGGCCGACTTACCCCCTGTGTGAAACATAACTCTAGGTATATTGGCGTTATACAACACCTCGTCAATAAATTGGTTCGATTCTGTTTTTCTTTTTTTATAAACAGAGGAACTTTGCAGAAATCCAATTGTTAGTCGGCTTTTGATTTAGAACGTATCATTCACGCTTTCACCCCCCCCCCAATCTCGACTTCAGCAAAGCCCTTTTCACTTGCTTAGTCTTCCCTGGCACTGTTATAGAAAGAATGCAGCCGCAAGGTTCTTAACTAGGACGGGCCGTAGATCTCACATCACTCCTATTTTAACCTCGCCGCATTGGCTGCCAGGGAAGTTCAGAATTGATTTTAAAGATTCTTTTAATTACTTAAAGGCACTGCATGGCCTAGCTCCTGCCGATATTTCCAAACTACTAAACCCTTACACCACTGAGCGGCCAAAAGTGTAACTTAAGGAGACTGCTCTTTTGCTGCACAGACTTTGGAACAATTCCCCCCCACCCTCCCATTTCATCAGCTGAGTCTGTTGATCGTTTCTAAAAACATCTTTAAGTTGGCTTTACCATCCAAAAAAGATGTTGATGTAAAGCACTTACTTCCTTACTAGTTAAAATGAAGGAAAAGGCTCACATGGCCTGAACAAACAGGGTAATTACAGCACCATTACGATTGCATTTGTTTTTTAAGAACCACATAACTTTCCCCCTGCATGGTTGTCAACATCATGTTTTCAGTTTTCTAGACAACCGAAAAACACCATCTAAGATAGCGAGTCCTGGAAAAAAAAAAAAGACCCTCATCCTTTGTGCAAGAGAGTGTGTCACTCCCACAGTAACAGCCAATCAGCTTGGCAACAAAGCTTTCCCAGCAACACTGCCCTTCAGCCTGACTGCCACTGACCTATTTACATGCAATCCTAAACACTGCCAAACAGACCACGTGACAGAGTGCTGCTATAACCACTGGATCTACTACGGCACTTCTGTGAAATCGCCTCCTTCTTTTGCAGTCCGTTGCCATGGAGACAGGGGGCCCCGTCTAGTGCGAAGCGGTGAAGCGTGCTAACTTAGTCTGCTACAGGACAGTCACAGGCATCTTACTGTATGTGATGCAAAGTGTGTAATGCTGCAGTCGTGTCTGGGCGGGACCTACCTGCAGTTGGGCAGCGGGCAAGTTGACGTCAGCCACCATCTCAGTACAGGGGTGTTCCACCTGCAGGCGAGGGTTGAGCTCCAGGAAGTAGAAGCTGCCATCCTGGCTGTAGAGGTACTCCACCGTACCTGCACTGACGTACCCCACCATCTTAGCCAGCTTCACCGCACACTGAGGAGAGGAAACGACTTCATATCAAGGCTCAAAATGCGTTTAATTAATCAGAATTTTATGCAAACACATTTGTTTTCGCTGGTCTCCATTTATCAGCTGCATATAAAAGTGCAAACAACGCTAGTTGCGTCATACCCTTTCCATATCCTCAAACACATCCGAAGTGGCGATGGTAGCAGGTGCCTCCTCTATAATTTTCTGGTGCCGTCGCTGCACAGAACAGTCTCTACCGAACAGGGAAATGGCATTGCCATATTGATCCGCCAAGATTTGGACCTCAAGGTGACGGGCATGCTTGGCTAGTTGCATGACAAAAATAGGCGATCCTGGGACTTCTGCCTGGACCTGGAGGACCAAAGACAAAAGTTAATCATTGCAGCCAACAAATGCACAAACACCATATTTTGAATCTATTTTTTTTTTCTCCCATTGAATCCACTGCGTTACGTCTGGGCTAAAGGCTGGGTCTTTCACGCGCGTTTCCACATACCTGTCTGAAGAGATTAGGGAAATCATCAGCAGAGTTGACTTTACGGATGCCTTTTCCCCCGCCTCCCTCCGAGGCCTTCACCATGACAGGGTAGCCGACCTTCTCTGAAGCCTGGCAATAGAAACGTACAGCTTTCCATACAGGCAAGTATGCACAGTATACTCAAGCGCATGCAACATTCATTTGGCAATATGAACAGTCAGTTAGGGCTGCACAATATATTCTATTATAATTATTAGGATTATATATTGTCATCGTGATGTGAACTTGCGCGATAAACATTGCGAAAGAGCGCAGAATTAATAATTGGTGCCTTTTGTGTTCAGTTCAATAAAAGAATGTTGGAATCAATTTCCTTTATTTTATGTTTTTATTCAACAAGCAATTTGTTGTATTTTAGCATTATCCTGAAAGCAGCAGAAAGGCAAAACTGAGTAGACTTTAAAATCTGTTTATTTATCGTAAGTAATATTGGTATCGTGATACTTGACAACGTTATCAGCTATCAAGCTCCTCTACTATGGAACCAGCTCCCAGTGTGTGTTCGGGAGGCAGACACCCTCTCCACATTTAAGAGCAGGTTAAAGACTTTCTCCTCATAAAGACCTCTTTGATAAAGCTTATAGTTAGGGCTGGCTCAGGTTTGCCCTGGACTAGCCCCTAGTTACGCTGCTATAGGCTTAGACTGTCGGGGGACTCACTCCTCTCCTCTTCCCTATCTTCCTCGCTCTCCTCCTCTCCCTCTCTGTTGATATGTATTCATGTCCCTTAAATGCATGTTACTAACTCACCATCTGGGGCATTATCCCCGGAGTTTCTGTGTCCCTCATCTGGCAGGTTGCCACTATTAAAGATTACTTCTGGACCGCGAATCGTGGCTGCACCTGTTGCCCTGGTCCTGCCTGACACCAGGAAGCCTTGACATCCCCCTGGATCCATCTTTTTTATATACCATCGTATCATGTTTTCTGTCGCATAGATTGTCCATGCTGTATTTTTAACTATGTTGTTTGTTCTGTACACACGTCACCTATTGCACGTCTGTCCGTCCATCCCTCCTCAGTTGCTCTCCCTGAGGTTTCTTCCATATTTCCCCCACTAATTGTGGGGTATCTTTTAGGGAGTTTTTCCTTGTGCGATATGAGGGTCAAAGGACAGAGGGTGTCGTACCCTGTACAGGCTGTAAAACCCACTGAGACAAATGTATAATTTGTGATATTGGGCTATATAAATAAACTTGATTTGATTTATCGCATCTTGCATACTTTCCTCATATTGTGCAGCCCTACCGTCAGTTAAATGACATGCTTACCTTCAGGCCATCCTCCACATCCAGGATGCAGCCAAGCTCATACACGTCAGTAGGAACATTGATAATTTTCTTCTTTTGTTCACTCTCGGTCCATTCTACTGTAAGGCCTGAGAAAGACAAACAGAAAATTCAGCAAAACACAAGCAAATGCCTAGTACATGAAGTTCAAATCTGGAACAAAAAAAGCCATATATATATATATATATATATATATATATATATATATAAAATTATTTTATTTTATTTTTAACTGACCATGCAGCTAAAGCCTAATTTTTTGACTCCAAACAAAGTGTGACCTACCTTCACCGCTCCAGGGCAGGGTTGGAATGCCAGCTGTCTGAGCCACGATAGACGAGGCAATCTTGTCTCCTAGAGCCCACATAGCCTGACTTGGGGGACCTGAGGAAGGATTAAGAGATTGAAAAAAGAATTTTAATTGAGTAAACTGATAATGTGAAGGTAAGTTAAAGGGTCAAAGTGATAGACAAAAAGTAAGACGCTTCTCTTACCCATGAAAGCAATGCCATTCTTTTGAAGCAGCTCTGGGAGTTTGGGGTTCTCTGAGGCATGACCCCATCCAGCCCACACTGCCTGTCAGGACCAATGAGAACGGGTATATTAAATCAATGATACAATTATTAATTTATGTGGGGAAACTACAGATATATTCAGTGTGTGGTCTTACTTGAACAGGTATGCGTTTAGCGATGTCCAAAATGAGCTCGACATTGGCATAGTTGTTGTTGTTAGTCCCTCCTGGCACAGGCACGTAATGATCTGCCATTTTGATGTACTCTGTGAAAGACAAAAAAAATAAAAATGTTTTAAACTAGTCTTGCTGCAGTCACATCTACAGTAGGGATGTGAATATTTCAGCTTCACATTATTCGACAAAATGTAGGTGCTTTCGTAGGAATAAAAGAAAGTTTTTTTAAAAATAGATATTTGGAATTTGTGAAGCGATTCAGAATCAGAAGATTCAAATCGCCCCCCCCCCCCCCCCCCCCCCCCCCCCCTGTACCAGTATACTGTCTTTTTAATTAGCTACGCTGTTTGGATGCACTGCAAAAGAGCTATATAAAAAAAAAAAAATAAAAAAAAAAGGCATAAACCATTGCCACATCACTGGCACAACAGTTGGTGCACTTCTTCAGGTCTTTTACGTGTGCAGAGATATCGTCGTGCCAAAGCTCACCTGCATTGGCCTTCAGGTCCTCTGGGGTCACCATGACGACAAAGCGGATTGCCCTTTCATTGCGAAACATCTCATAGGCCCAGCGGCGGATGGAGCGCATGCATTTGACCGCTGCAATTCCATTGTTGGCGATAAGCACCTGGAGAAGCAAAATAGTTAGGTTACCAATGTTGATTTGCTCAGTTGAAACACATTAATAAGGGCGGATCTAATCTGGACACAAATACTGCTGGGTCTATAAACGTAATGACTTTAGAATGACAGTCATTACATTACACAACGGTTCGGTTTTCTTCCCTGGTTTCTTTTCATCATTAAAGAGGCTGTACATATTATGCTGATTAAAAAAAATCCTCACCTTCTCGATAACCTTGTTGCCACCAAAGCGAGTGACAAATTCAGCAGGAGACGCCACAGTGAAGTCCCTCTGGAGATCAATACGCCGGCGATCTCTGCCTTGCTTCACCAGGTGCAGCCCTGACATGCTTGGCCTGTTTCAGAAAATACAAAGAATGCATTTAACAGCCCTTCATAAAACCTCTTGTAGTGGGTGGAGCAGGGTATTAGGTAGCAATGCTAATAACAAAAAGAGATCACTCGTAAACTCTCATTTTCAACTGTGCAAAATACAAGATTAGAAATTAAGCTGCTAGAAGCAAAACCCATCACACGAGTTTCGTCAGAAGCTGTGCGTTAAAAATGGTTTATGTTTACAGCCCTGGAGATAAAAAAATAATAAAATAAAAAAGACACTATCACCTCATACTGATAAGAGGCCGAGGATTTGGCTACTCTCTCCTATTTAAAACTTTATAGCTCGGGATGAGTTACAGCTTCATCAATCAGCAAACATGATTTGGGAGTGTTCGAAAGGCCTTACTGCTTTACCTCATACAGTCCGCTCCTTCTGGGAAGATTCATTTAATATTTTGATACCTTGGAAAACTATTTTTCTACAAGATTAACGCTACTAAAAAAAAAAAAAATAAAATAAAAATAATAAGAAAAAATAAATAAATAAAAGAAAACACAATTAAATATGCTTACATATTGATGATGATTGTTCGTTGTTTGATTCTGTAATGAGTTGCATTTGTTTTTAATATCCACATGTAGCAAGTTTGTGGACAAACCTTTTAATATTTTAATTTATATATTGAAATAAATACAAATTTTTATGTTGGGTAAAATATCTATATTAAAAGCTCAGGAAGTAATCTGAATTTAAGTATTCAAAAAAAATACACTGTGGGACTAATTTCTTTTGGAAACAAAAACAATTGCCACAACGTATGACAAAAGTAGCATAATGCAACATGAAACGGGAATAAGTCAGCTCTAGTGAACACTAACACGAACACTAAATACGCTCTGTATGTCACGTTGTGTTTTCGGTTCTTGGGTGGCCCGGTACTGTCAACCTAGTTATTTGAAAGGCTTAAGGGGTCCTGTAATTCAGTTGTGTATTCTGAAGATCTGGTTATCTTCATTGGGGGGTTTTTTCCGGGTTTTTAAAAAAAATCTTTTTGTGATGTTATATAGTCATGTCATCAATCGGTTGTGTCTGTCAAGTGTATTTTTTGATATCTTTAAGAAGAAAAGTATCTGCTTACAGTATAACAAATGACAGCAGAACAGGACTGGACACTTTACATGCTGGGGCAAGTGCTCAGAGCTCTTCGTGTGAAGCTCCACCCCAAGGGGAACCATGGTGGGGTAAGTACAGGAGGAGGGATATGATTATCAGCTGGAGGGTGTGGCAGCGCCTGGGTCTCATTTGGATGGCTGCCTTCCGTGGCCTGACACTGAATTATTGCATCACTGTCAGAGCTACTGACAAGAGGAAAACGGGCCCCTACTGAAAGGACGGCCTGACTTCAATTCAGTTGTGGAGCTGCTGGAGTTCCTCCCTATAAAAGTTATTCAACAGGCAAAATAAAACAAACACCGCTATCTACATGGCTGGCTGCATCATAATAACAATATTTAGAAAGCAAATTCATAGATAATCATAGAAAACCTGAAATCCGTTTTTTACCCACTGGAAAGGAAAAGGCATGCGATTACTGGAGAAGGTACTGTTCTGTACTTCTGCATTGTGTATCTCACTTGACTTTCAAACCCAAATAGTCTGTGAGGTTTGAAAAAAGGAAAATGTCATTTACAAACCTTCGTCTGTGAAAGTGAAATGTGAGGTCGAGGGAGCCCAGTGAAAGATCCGGGGCTGGCAGAGAGACTAAAGACTGCTGCAAGCTTCAAACAAAGTTCACCGTCAGTACTGAAAAGTTCCTTTCGACCATCAAATTGAGGATTTCTGGATGAACGTTCTCCCAACTGTTCCAAACCAACATTCTGAAGTCGTATGCATACTCTTCAGTCCTACGACCACACAGACTCAAAACACAAAGAAATCCTTCAGCAGTATGCAGCTAGTAAAACCGCATTTTTCACGAGTGCTGTAAGAGCGTTTACCCAAGAGCACATAGTCCAAACTTTTTGAATACAGGCCTGATGCAACAGGACTAGTCTCAGAGACAGCATTTTATGTCGCAGATTCTCTATTTAATATCTCGAAATAATGTAATTCAAGGTTGATGAATTAAAGTCTTCATAATATGTACATTTATTGCATCACTATGGGTACAGGTACTTATTTATTTTTTTTTAAAAACAGACTTCTTATCTTAAACCCTTAAGAACAAGTAATATATTCCAAGTCAAAATATTTTAAGTAGCTTGCTAAACATGGTAAATTCTTCTTACAAATGGGCCTGCATGCCTGAGAAAAGAAACAATTTAGAATACCGCAACAAATAATCACATAAAAAAACCCTGTATCCACACATGTAATAATCCAAATATTCAGCGAAAACATTGTAAAAAAGGTGAGATGAAAGGTGATTCCAACCTTAAATTTTGAATGGGGCCATCGATGTGGTCGAAGCCCATTTCGAAGGTGCTGCTCGAGCTATCCGAGGACGGTGACAAGGACCGAGTCTCCTTTTCCTCCAGCTGCAAGTCAGGCTTCCCTTGGATTTCATCCTCCGAGTTCTCCTCCGACACTGATCCCACAATGAAGTGAGAGTGCAGCGCTGCAACAGCGGGGTTCTTCTTGGCAGCACCGTCCTTCTGCGCCATGGCTGGGCGACACGGACAGGCTGCAAATACTGTCAAAAAACACACAGCGGTGGTATGATATAAAGGAGATACAGAGTCCAAATATCAGGGTACAGTGTGACACAAGACTGCCTTGGCTGCCGTGTGATGCTGTTTGTCATATTGCAAAAGTGGGTTATACAAACTTAAGTATCTTGCAACTGATATTGCAACACATGGACTCACACTGGGAGCATCAGTACATTGTGTGTAGGCTGTAAAAAAAATGATTGAACAGAATGCAAGAAGGATTACATCATGATATGCATCACTAACCATACAACTTGAATCTTCTGAAGCATTGCTTCAGCCCTAAACAACTGCAACCGCATGAAGAAGAAAAAAACACTTGCCTATGTGAAAAGTCTTTGAAACATGTATGAATCCTGCCTGCACGTGAGATACACTTAAAGTGTGCCTGCAAGTTGTAGCCTATGTAATGTTCGAGACCATGGTAGGACTACAACGTACCAGTATGTTAAGTTGTAGTCATACATGGACAGCATACGTTGATTTTAGGGCACATGTTACTGTAAACCTTCACTTTCTTGTTTAATAACTAAATTACCAAGGACGTGCTATACAATGTTAATCAATATAGCCAGCCCTAAGGAAACAACATGTCATGGAGACTAAGTCAGCTAGCAACTAGCCTCTACCTTTACGTTGCTACGAATTTAAGTCTTTTTTTCCCCCCTCCACCTGCAAGTGGAAGCAGTTGACTCGCAGGTAAGGCACACCTTACCTATTGGTAGCTGCTTGCAGGACCAGAAAAACAAGCCGAGCACTGCGGTCAGACACACAGCGAACATGAGCCAGGGGAACATGACAAAATGATACCGAGAAGTGCATTTAACAGACCGAAAGTTCTCACTCAAACCATATTGTTTAACGGCATAGACGGTGAACCGCTTCTTAGCTAGCCAATGTTAGCGTGAAGTCGACGAACAGACGTTACCTGTCAAAGCTAGCTTCCTCACTCAGCAGCCGCCGCAGATAAGCTGAGGCGCAGATGCTAATAACATAGGTGTAAGCTAGCCTACCGGCAGTAGCGTTAGCTAACACAATTATAAAGGCACTACAGCATAGCCGACTGTCTGCAGGTGTACTGTACCGCAGCGTGGTACAACATCTTCCCGACGCAACGTAACGTTCACGATGGACAGCAATAAACGGAGACAAACACCTCGGCGGGCAACTCACCGGTGGAGATGCACCGAAACGTAATCCTGAAAACGTTGAGTCCAAGAGATCAATAAATTAGTTGTTTCTATCAGACATCCCTGTCTCCAGTGATGATGGGGGGAAAAAATCACATCATGGTGAGGTAACTAACAGACGCTTTAACAGCAGAGAGTGGGGTGATGTGATGATGCGCAGACGGGTTACTCCGGGACATTGACCTCTGACAGCAACTTCCGCTGTAGAAATAGATGGGGTAGAAAAGACTTCCCACCCCAGACCAGCGGTCTCCAACCTTTTTGCACCACGGACCGGTTTCATGCAAGACAATTTTCCCACGGACCGGGAGGGCAGACATAATAAAACACACAATAAAGTGCAAAGCATATAATTTAATTATTACATATGTAATGTAAATGTAATTATTCAATTTTAAAGAGGTGAGGATGAAAGTGGTCATTTTTCAAAATAAAATATCCTGCGGACTAATGTAAATAAAATGTTAACCAAAAATATTACCAACACAAAACAAAAAGACGTTTTATTCTTTCTGTGCGGCCTGGTACCAAATGATCCACGGTCCGGTACTGGTCTGCGGACCGGTGGTTGGGGACCCCTGCCCCAGACCATAGACTGTAGCTATACAAAGAAGATAGTAGGCTACACATAACATTTCTGCAACACATGGTATGTGGGAATTCACATTTTAAACAAATAGTATAAATTAAATATTATTAATTATATCATGTGTGATATATAGTATGACATCGATAGCATAGTACTAGTCTTAAATGTGTCTTACTTTTAAAGAGTATAATTTAGTATTATTTATGTTTTTGTTGTTTTGTTTATTCTCTGCCTTTTTTTTGTGACCTGGTTGCTGTAGAAAAAAAAATCCCATTAGTAATAATAAAGTCCTCCATATTGATCTTAATGTCACAGCAGGCCCCTGTTATAGACTTAGGCTACTCTAACTCAATAGTGTTAATCACCATCAATGAGTACGTGAAACAAAGATACTGCCTGTACTTCACTGTACAGTAGATACTTTCTATCTATTTTACCTAGATCTAGGATGGTGTCGTTCGCAGATAACCAATCAGATTCCAGAGCGATTGTATGGGCGTGTTTTATAGGGTTTATACGAGGGGCAGGTCCCGGAAGAGGTTTTTCCCACTTCGTGGGCCATGTACCGCATGAGACTGCATGTGCTGTTGACTGCCGACACTTCACGTGCGTTTCGTTCTCATAAAGCGTTTCACAGTTTTATGTGTTTTGTCATCGCTTCTGCTTGAAGCGTTTTAAAAAAAACACTTGTCTTACGCGATATTTAACTACAAGACAGCTGGCGCTGTTAGTATATTAAACCCACTTATTATGCAATTGTGACAAAAAGAATAAAGCAGTAGGACATAAATAGTATCCTGCACCAGGAGCTTCCAAAACTCACACCCTGTTCAGTGAGATAAATCAGCCATGTTAAAGATGATCTAAACTCAAAATACATTTTTGTACTTAGTTGTTGCTTCGTGTTTAAGGTACATTTTCAGCTGAAGAGGTTCTTAGAATTAAAGCAATCAGAATATAACAATCGATAAGTAAATGGGAACTATAAAGTTAAGATTTAGTAGAACATATCTTCAATGCCAGTAGTCTATTTCCTATCAAATATATATTTATTAAGTATAATGCGTCTTTGAACAAAAATGCAGTGTAACTGCAATTGTGATCCACTAGATGGCGGCAGAGGCCATTAGTTTGCAATCTCTAAATAGGCCTACAGTGAATTAAACAGATCGAATCGTCTAGACAAGTAAGATTATGTTTTGTTGTTGAAATGTAGCCTTGTGGATTATATGGTTCAGCATTGCCTTAGTATCATTAGACAAATAAAAGATTTAAGTAGCCTACATGTAGTTGATTTTATTATCTTTTATTTATATTTGATTTAGATGGCCTGAACTGAGATATACTGTAGAGGACACACTTCCACATATAGGCTATATGTAAAGGTAGGGGTACCTTGATGTATTGTGCAAATAGGAATTTTGCATATTTAAATATTCCATGCAAAAAAACAGTACATGTAACAAACTTGATATGAGAATATTTGCATGGTCTACTTTGCACAGATAAAAGGAAACAAAACAACAAGTAGATATACAAAGAGAAGAGGCCATACCATTATAAGATCAAATAAAAAAAAAAAAACAGTTTCCAATAAGGAAAATAAATTGATAGATCAATTTGGATATTTAAGATATACAAATGAAATACAGTATATAAAAGAAGATCTAGCATTGTGCAATAGATCATTTGACAGACAGATTCAAATGCAAAATAAAATACATTTACGGAAAATACTTACACGTAGAAAATGGGAGATTTAAGATCAGCAATGAAATAATCTATTTATCATAAATGTACTTTGTTTTTGGTTGTACTGAGACTGTGTCCATTTGAATGCATTTGGTGAGAAAATCCACAGTCTGAGGAAGTTCTCAACGTCAACGTTCCCTTTCCAAACCTTTACACAAAATTGTCTTTCCACTCCCTTTTCTATTCATACCTTAAGCATTTACAGTACACACCTTTCTGTACCCTCACTCTAACAAAGCCCTGCAGGACGCACTCTAGTGCTTTATTCATGATAACACGGCTTTTGAATGACACCCCTTTTAAGAGCGTTATTCATATTGTATGCTACAGATGACTATCTAGTCGTAAGCCATCTGTGTTGACATTTATTTTATCCCAGTACTTACATTCAGAGAAAATTTAGAGCACCAATATGCTGAGTATTCTTCCAGGAATATGTTAGTCTACATGCACCATGCTGCTTTGACGCCGTGTCATGCAAAGAATAATGATTAATTTAGAAATCCCATTTGAGCTTTACAAACACGAAATAGTATATTGCTTCTCTTTAAGACACTTTCCTTATAAAGGGCAACATCATGTTGTTGAAATGTTAACTTATCTGTGAGTTAATAGTCTTTAAGTTAGTATTCTGCGCTCTATGCAATGTGAGATAACAGCCCCCCACTGTATGCTGTTGCTTGCCCTTCAGCTGCCTAAAGAAGAAGAATATGGGTGGGTGAGGCAGAAGGTTGTGAAGGCTCTCTCCCAACCCCCAGAACTCTCCACCACTGCAGGGAGACATTTTCTGCTGTCTGCAAAACTTTGCAGTTGACCTCCAGGCCACATTTTTGAGCCAGTGGAGATGTTCTTTGGGTATAACGCTAAGTTCAGCCAAGGTGAAAAGGCACACAATAGAGGTTTGAGAGGAGCCCAGCTCAGGCTTTTCAGATCTATTTTTTTCCCCTGGAAGACCCCCCGACTTTTTTCGCACCAGCAGCTACAGTGAAAAAGAAGCAGTTTCGCTACGGAGGGCCATGCCATGGTTATTTTTGTCATGATTGAAAAAAGATTTTTTTGGATGATAGCTGTCTTCATTCTTTTGAAAATGACTGAAACTTAAAATATGACTTACAGATTTAACATTTAGGAAGTACAGAATCTGGGAATTGATTGCATTGGAATAACTGTAATATCTGTCTCCACAATTCATAGAATGTGAAGTGAAACTTACAAGTAACGATATTGGTTTTGCCAATATTACAATCGCATAGTACACATGAGATTTATTAGGGCATTTGCATTGATAATTCACGCATTGCAGTGTGTGGTTTTATTTTGAGGCAGAATTCCTAAACCAAAGACAACTCTGGCCCATGTATTAGGGAGAACTAAATATTACAAAATGGCCACCGTTTTTTTTCCCAAAGTTATGTTCTCACGTAAACCCAAAGGTTTTTTCTCCTCCGGATTTGCTTCTTCTAGTGCGACACACGACATGTGCAACAGTAGTGTGTGCCAGTGCCTCATTCTTTGCTACTTGTTGTCATTTCCCTGTTCCCAATTAATTTAAGCTAAATGTCACAGTCCCCCTGAGTTGATTGGAGGTTATTCAGATCACCTGTTGGCTCCTAATTAGCAATTGAGAGCAGCTTGGTGCGTTTCCCCTCTCGGCCAATCAGGGTGAGACGACGGCCCTTTCTTTAGGTCTTGAGAGAGGTAGAGAACTGCACAGCCAGGACATTCTGATGCTTCCTTCTCTTAACGCTCACCTCACAGCAGCAGAGACTGTCAGGCAGAGACTCTGGTCTTTAGGCCCTTTTTGAGGCTTCTTTGCTTTTTAACTTTTATGATTGCGATGTTTCGCATTCTGAAACCTAGCCGGAGTGAATATTAAAAAAAACTACATCCTCCTAGGTCATCAGGGCAGAATTTATTTGTGCAAGAATTTGCGCTTGCCTAACAATAACTTCCCACAGGCTTCTTTTTTTTTTCTTATTTTTGTTCATTGGTTTATTTTTACCGAAACCCCCTTCATCCACATGTGCTAATTATCGAAGTGGCATTTGTTTACATTATTATTAAGGAGGCTTTTTTTTTCATTGTGAAGGCACTTGTGAGATTTTTTTTCTCCAAGCAAATGTTTTTCCTTGCACCGTGGATCAAATGCAAAAAAATATTGTCTAGGGTCTGAAATGTTTTTAATTGACCTTGAGTGCATTTCGTGGTGTCTTTTAAAAAAAAAAAAAAAAATTAAAAAAAATGGCAACGCACGAGTATATCCACCTCTCTTGATACAACCATGTACTTGCTTTTTCCCTTTAAAAGCTCTCACACTGGTGTCAGCCACATAGATGACGCATCATCAGTGAAACTAGCTGCCTTTTATTACTCAGTGGGTAGTCTAGTGGTCTAGTGGGTAGGCTTAACTTAACCCCGATTTGCTCCAGGGGGCTGTCCCTGTAGTTAGTTCACTGTAAGTCGCTCTGGATAAGAGCGTCTGCTAAATGACCTGTAATGTAATGTGTGACGGCCTTAATGTTGATCACAGCAAATTTACCCTGCTGCACTAATGTGCCATGACGAATTCTTGCTTTTGTCCAAGATAGCGAGAGGACCATCTCTTTTGCATACATATGCTGCAGCTATTTACATTTGTTTACACAAGTGGACTATAGGCTCTATATCCAGAAGTGACCTTTTGCCACAATGTAGCACTCCATAATGCCTTCCAGTCGACAGCACGTTATCATTGCCCTGCTGGTGAAGCTTACTAGGGGGTCGTTTTTCTCCCTGTCAATCCACAATGTTATCATATAAGTTCTTCTATATGTGAACCACTGTTAGTTTTTACTCAAAGTAAACAGTGGAAAAAGAAATATAGGAAGTGTTTCCTTGTTTTCTTCTGTATATACCGGTACGAGAGGCCTTCCTCTTAATGTTCACATGAAATGTGTTATATCTTAGGATACTCAGCTTCTTATTTGTTTGCTCTACATACACAGTAATATCTCCCTCTATCTGATGGAGGACAACATACTGTATATAGAGGAATAGATTATTGAAAGAATAATTAGATGCTGGAATCAATAAAGAAATCCGGAAAAAAAATATACAGACATAATTGATTAAATACTTAAATAAATAAATGTATAAAGTGTCACAAGTCATATTTTTTTTTAAGGGCTGGCTGTGGCTCAGGAGGCGGAGTGGTCGTCCACCAGTCAGCGGTTCGATCCCCGGCCTCTGCGGTCAGCATGTCAAAGTGTCCTAGGGCAAGATACTGAACCCCAAATTGCTCCCAATGGGATGGCCATCGGGAGTGTGTGTGTGAATAGTTATCACCGATGAGCATGTGGCACCGGGAGCCTCTGACTCTGTATGAATGTGTGTGAATGCTGATGTGTTGTAAAGCGTTTTGAATGATCGCAAAAGATTGGAAAAGCAGTCCATTTACCATTCTTTGTGAGCTCTAAATGAACATATACCGTATATGATCATGCACTTAACGGTCATCCACTTCTACAGTAAATACCCTAGAAATATATATTTTTTAAATATCCCACTCTTCGACTATTCCAGTCAATATGTCATTTATGCATACAGAAAAAAGTATTTTTAGTATGAAGTATATATATATCTTTTTTTCGTTGCAGCTTGAGCAGATGTACGAGCAGAGGGATTAGCAACTCAAGTGTAGCTTTGCTGTCACAGGCAGGGATGTTTTGGGAATTGCCCTCGCAAGCAGTGAGCTGCACTCATGCATATGGAATGAAGTGCTCAAGACTCTCTCATTCACCTTTATTGCTCAGCCACCATCGCTATGGCCAAGGGCATGGCATGTAGGTGTTGCACAGAACCACTCTTAGCTCCCATTGAGGCTTCTACAAACAATAAAATGGAGCAGTTATTCCAGAAAAAAACGAACAAAAAAAAAACAACGTTATCGTCACTTTTAAAAATTGACCTTCAAAAAAAAAACAAAACATCTGCTCTCAAACATTTGACGTACAAAATCATTACCTCAGAGTTAAGATCATTAGGTTCACAGCCATCTTTGTGGCAGTGCCTTTGGAGTGGCAGAAAGATGACAAGCGTGAGTAATGTGGTTGGAAGAAACAAACATGGAGAATTAAGGACAGGCCAGAAAAGATAGCACAAGGGCTGATCTTGCTAAAAACAGAATTTGAAAGTACACAATTGAACACAGAAAGCTTAATTTAGTCTAAATAATTTAAAAGCCTAAAATCCAGATGGATCCTGATCTGAATATGCTGACTTCATTGAATCCAGTCCAACTCCTGAAACATCTATAATCCATTCATGTGTCCTTGTGTAGACATTGGTCTTTGATGGTCTATAGCATAAAATAATGGCACATGATCACTGATGAGCTTCAGTATTTGTTCGGCTCTGTATAGGGTTATCAAGGATTTACCTTTTGGGATTCACTGCTGCAAGCACACTTATTCATCTTATCTCTTTCTCATGCTTTTTCCTTCGGTACGTTTGTTTGATAGTATAAATGTCTCATAGAAACTATTACTTTTGTTTTCGATTGACGTTGCAGTTATTGAGATGTGAATATTGTACTGTTACAATTTCTTGAATGGTCGTCTATGGGAGTGTATATTTACCGAAATCTCAAAAACTATACATGGTAAAGTAATCAAACCCCTGGTACACAGGTGTCCCATGGAGAGATGCTCAACATATTAAAGCATGTATTCAATAACGCCACCATGTGGTCTGTTATTACGTTTTGGCTAATAACTCATGAACAGTGAGGCGTATCAAAACATCATTTGCACAGTGCGTTCCTTGAATGATGCATATTTGACAGATATAGCCCACGGCCATTTGCGCCTTAAAATGAATAAAGAATTCTTCCGCCATTTTGGACACATTTTAACTGCAATGTAGCTTTCCAAAAAGCAAAAATGCAACACTATATTCATATGCTGTATTATAAACGTACACGACAAATGCATGAAATGTGAACAACATCTTTATTTCAATTGTGAAAAACACACGCAAAAGCAATTCGCCTGAATAATTTGGTAAAAAAAAAAAGAAAAGAAAAAAATAATCCTGAGTTTTCCCTCCAAGTCCATGGTGCAGCTTTGGTACATCAACAGAATGTGAAACTGTGAACAGGTGGTATACAATTTCCTCATATTTCAATGGCAGGTTTAACAGTGATCATCAGTTACAGTATTCAGTCTCACAAGGCTTTGATTAGTCATGTTTTATAAAGCATGTGAAAACTAAAATGACAAGAACACGATATTTACACCATCATACAGAATACAGATATATAAAGCATGTGATTGTCCGAGAGCATTCCACTTTGGGCATTGAGTTTTGCATAGCTCATTTTCCCCAAAGGAATTCCAATGAGCATTTGAATATTTTGTGTCTATTAATGAATATAAATCTTCCAGTAAGCATTGCTTTGTTGTTCTTGCAAATCACACATCCAATGTCTATCGGTTAAAACTGGGCAACATTTTGCTCAAGAACTGAACGTTTTTTTAGACATCTAGGTTTCATATAACCTTTTTTTTTCTCCAAAAGTATTAAATGACTATATTTAAACTTGTAGTTACACTAAAATATAGTCAATATGGTTAAGCCCTGTGTTAACATAATTGTGTCTTTCGACCTGCAAATCACCAAATCGGTGTTTATTAGGAATGTTTGTTGATGATATAATGACAAGTTGAACAGTAGCAACACATGCAAGTTTCTGACAAAATATTTATTTTAGGTGATTATTATGTGCAACATCATTAACTTGTCAGTGTGTCCATCACCCAGTAACAACATTTAGGAGAGTTTATTGTGGAGGAAGTGCTTTATCAAGTCCTCTAACCGCATTATGTGAGTTTTGCAGTTCATTAATGGAACCCTTAATGTTTTTCGGTGGAGCAGTCTTCTGCTTTGCCTTGGTTCTGTGACTTTTGTGATTGTCAGACACAGGACTTGACTCTCTGCTTCCTGATTTGGACAGCTCAGATGGTGAGTTTGAACTGCCAGGAGATCTGGATGTAAGCAGGTTTTGGCCTGGGGTGACAGAGGTGGTGGGTATGTGATAAGGGCTGAACCGCAACCAAGGCCGAGAGCTGCGGAAAGTGTGGTTTCTTGCCAGCGTAGAGGTCGCAGAACAGGCGGGGAGAGCTGGTGCTGCCATGTAGCCATATGGATAGGAGAACAGTCCTCCAAAGGGTGACAATGAGATTCCCTGAACAAAAGAATACAATTGTTAATTTTACCGACACCATACATTTTCTGATACTTCTACATGCACGGCCTTGTAAAATGAGCACAGAGACCTTTGCTCAAAAATACTGAGTTGTGAGTTAGTCGATTAATCGGTTTGAGTTGTTTTTACGAAAAAAAGAAAAAGTAAAAATTCTCTGATTCCAGCTTCTTTTAATGTGAAGATGTTCTGGTTTATTTACTCCTCTATGACAGTAAACTCGTTCTTTTTTGAGTTGTGGACAAAACAAGACATTTGAGGATGTCATCTTGTGCTTTGGGAAAAAAACCTGATCACCATTTTCTGACATTTTATAGACCAAACAATTCTATCTCTATGATTTCCTGCCCCACTAATCATCTTGTGCCCCCTTGAATTCATCGCTTGACCCCTTGTAGGTAGGGATTCACTTGGTGGTGTGACTGTAGAAAATGTCATCATTTTAGCCTTGCACGGTGGGAACGAATTGAGCCCACATATTTGTACACTGTAAGATCTCCATCAGAAGTTCAGACCAGCTCCTAATATGAGATTTCCTGCCCGGACTTTATAACAGCATCCCATTAGTATTGACTACCCACTCAATGATATCTCATGTTTTTTCATGATTTCTTTTTAAATGAATTTATTTTGCTAAAGACAATTGTTCTTTCATGAGAGAAATGTTAAAAGGAAGGTCACTTGGACCCCTCGGCACTTCCTGTTTAATGGTTACTTGGTCAATTTGGTGATCAAGGACTGTATTAACCGTAATGTAAATTTAATTATCTTAGTTGTCATGTATACATCTCATATATACAAAAAATGCATTTCATAATCTTTGTGCATGCTGCCTTGAATTTAAAGTGGTTAGAACTCATTATGATCAATTAGCTTTGGCTGGAGGCTGATAGCATTACTTCATCCAGGACTAAAACATATACAGGACAATTTAAAGGGTCAATTTACCCAAATTACAAAAATATCTTTTCCACTTTTTTTCTAGAGCTAGAAGCCCCCTATTGTGCTAGAGATATCATCTCTCAAAGCATTCTCTATTCTGAATAACCCAGACCTTACCGTGAACCATTTTCACTGGAAGTGCTTTCTACCAAAGGATCAATCCTAATGAAAATTGTTGATAGAGATAGAAAAGATTATCCTGAATAACTAGGACATTGTCTTTGGGAGACTTTCAATGTCATATTTAAGTGTTTTGAGGAGTGATGACAGTCCATTCCCCTAGGAGTGGTGGCCCATTGGTTTGTGGACTACGATTTTGAAGCCTGGTGTTTGGCTTTTTGACCGTCACCATCTTGTTTTTTTGGAACCAGAGGTGACTCGGGATGAGACCAAAATGTTAGTTAATTTTGATGAACTGAAAACACAAAGTTCTATGGAAGAAAACGTGGAGAGCACCCAGGCTAGATAACTCCATGGTAGCGACCTGTCAATAATAAGGTAGCCACGCCCTAACGCATTCCTTGTTTTATCATCTATTTGACTCTAAATGGGACCATATTTTACAAAATAAAAATCATGCTGTATTGAGGAACACTTGAAACTAGCTATTGAGACCATACACTCATTAGGAAAATGTTTTCTAAGGTAATTAATCAAATGAGAAGTAGGGTCATTTTTTCATAGGCTTCTATACAATCTGACTTTTTTTGCAACCAGTGGAGTCATCCCCTGCTGGATATTAGAAAGAATGCAACTTTAAGGCACTTCACTTTTCAGACCCAGAGGTTGCCGCTTTGCTCTTATAGGTACATGGGTTTGAATGGACCCTTTAAGGCCCCACCATATGAATATGTGTAATATTAGAATAGCTTGCTCCTGCTGAAGCGTACCTGAGATGCCAGCATGTGCTGTGACAGGTGAAACATGAGGGGCGATGAAGAGGTAATGCTTTGACAAGACGGGCCTCCGTTTTCTACTCCAGGCAAAGCAGACAACATACCCTCTGGCTTCACTGGCAAATGTCCTGGATGAAACAACAAAGGTGCCCCGAACTTAAGAAACTGTTGGCTCTGCGTACTTGAGAAATCAAAAGTCTGAAGGTGACCAGCGTTGAGATATGGCGATCTCTGTGTTTGCAACATCATAGGCAACACCCCATCTTTGATTTCGCTCATGTGCTTTTTTGAAGAATCTGTCTCCATGGAGTATGTATCATCTGGTGTTCGAGACATTGTTCTCTCTTTTGTTGTGTCCTGGTTTTCGTCGCTCATGCTGAGAGCAGGCTTGTTCCACAGAGTCTCCTCGCTCTTCTCACTCAAAGTACAAATATGTTCAGTCCTGGAACAGCTGGCTTCTGCAGTGTCCTCGTCTTGTAGATCAATATCGGAGTCATTTTCAATATTGTTGTCATCTGTGGGAAAAATCATTGCATTCATTAAATGTATCTGCAGTTAAAAGTAAAACAAATAGAGCACAGTTCAACCTTGTTAGTATGTTATTGGACAGTGGGGACAGAGATGACAAACATCTTGAGCCATGAACGAGACAGTGCTCTTGTGTGACTAATACCAAGGCACTAGAACAGCTGATTAAAGCGAAGCAAAGCTATTTTAGTTCTTCCAAATGCAGTTACAAAATAAATTGAGGTTGAGGTCTACATCTGAAAAACCTTCCTCCATGCAGCCAATCTCATCTTGTCAGAATACATCATCTCCAGTGACATTAGTTAAGGTGTCAGAAAGCCTTTTTCGCAGAACACACTTTTGACGCGTCACAGTGGAAAAATCACAATTGTAAATAATCAAATTAATGACGGCTGAATATACATTTTAGCTGCTTCAGTTTCAGGGTCCTGGTAATGTGCATGCAGGCTCACTACTACTCGCTGCTGGGACACTTGAATAAAACATAGCCATCGTTAGGGCGATCAGTAACGCCTGTGCTTTTTCTTACCAAACACACATAGTTCACAGCAGACATTGTATACCTGCCATAACAAGTTAGGCCTTTTTTTGTTAACTTATACAATCTAATTTATTAATGATGGATGGAGGGATAACATCCTGTAAACTCCTGAATTCCAGAGTGAAGCAATTATGATTGAGACAAATAAATAAAACAAAAAATTAAATAGTCTCTTAAATTCCACATTGAATTATAATTGAATATTTTATTTGTTTATTTGCGTGATTATTAGTAAAAAAAAAAATTTAAAAAAAGTTGATCTCCATAGCTAATAAATGCATTAAAGCTGGAGTGCAAGACTTTTACATAAGCCTATTAGTAAACGTCTGTTACATTCAAGTCCTTGCCAAACAAGTTCACACAATGCTGATTAAGCTTATCGCCGCCAGGGAGAACTCTGTATTTCGCAGGAGTGGCGACTTTCCCGCACTGACGCACATATGCCTGCAGGTGAGCTCGCAGGCTCCCACCTGCCACCAGCAGCGCTCTCTCTAGCGTCTTCCTGGGCAATATTTTTGACATTAGTCCTTCTTCTGAATGCAGAGTCTCTCCAAAAACTATCTTCCGTTATACTCCTAGCTGCGGCGCCGTCCCTATGGTCTATCCAATAAGGGAATTACTGTCAGTGCCAGAGGGGGGAGACAAAAGGTCCACACTCCAGCTTTAATCACACATATTGATTTAAAGGGGAATTTCACCGATTTACACATTGTTGTCTGTTTGCAGACAGTCTTGAGAAGCAGCACTGCATTGCTGAATATAATACTGTGTGTTGTGGCTCCAGGAGGAGCTGCTCGAAATCTGATAAATTGCCTCGAGTGACGTCATTTGAGTCGGCGTGAGTTGGGTTTGAAGACTACAAGTAATAATCTGGGTGTGTGGTCAGAAAGAAGTGAGTTTTTGAGACCTCTATGCGCTCCATCTCTGCTTGAGGCGGTCCTGGTCTATTTGTAACACATCCGGATCCCCAACGAAGTGTTGCTGGTCAAATTGCATTGTGGGCAATGGAGGTGCCAGGTTTTAACTCAGAAGAAGAATGCATTAAAAAAATGTTTGGTTTTGCTGTTTTGTAGACTGTCACTGGCATCATGATTAGTTTTCTGCTTAAAGGTTACTCAGTTATTTGTAAAGCATAAATGAACATTGCCTCTGTTTATTGACTGTAATGTGACACTTAGTCCCATGTGTAGGTCCATCATCATTGCCATAAAGACTACTTTAATAACAGACAGTAAGTTAACCCACCTGGACAGGTTGGTGTGGACATCAGAGGGCTGCTCACCAGCTCCCGAGGGGAATAAAAGTGATCACTGGTATTGGGATGTTCACACGAGTCATCCGAATCAGCACAGTCCCCGTCCGCTTTGCTTTGGTTTTCGTGCCCCGAAGACATGCTAAACGATTTATTTCTGGGGATCATGAATTGAGATTAGGTCTACCCATGGGGCTATGTCCTTTAATGTTATGACGGATCATGAAGGCAAGACAAAATACCTCTTTTCTCGTCTCCCATTTCCTGTGTCTCTGAATCCTTTGGCAAAGGGATTGTTGTCGATTTTTAACTGCGTAATCTTGTAGAGAAAAGGAAAAATCAGCAAGTTAGTCACTACAAAGTCAGCTCATGCACAGTGACAGATGAGTGCAACATCAGTATCCACAAAGTTTTCTTATGTGCATGAGGGCCCAGTTTTGGAGTATCTTTTTAGGCGCTGTAAACCTTAAACTGTCAGACTCCTGTTTTTCTCAAATGTTTCACACAGCCAGGTGAAGGCCTTGTAATACACGCGCAGACTGTCCTGTGTGTCTGAGGATTGGGGTTACCTTTTCATTCTGATACGCAGTGACAGCGATGAACTCCGTCTCCGGGAAAACATAAGTCCGGAAGGTGCTGTACGGAAGCTTCATTATGTCGTTGGCTCTCACAATATGAAACCTTGGCTGGTATTTATGCATTGAATTCAAAATTGTCTGGGGAAAAAAAAAACAAAGACGAAGAAAGTCTAATATGAACGTTGCCTAATGAACAACATCATTGACTAGAATGACATTTAATTAAAGTACAGCCTATAGTTAAGTCACTCATATTGACGCGTTCTGTGCTTTTTCTTTTAATTATCACGAGTCAACTTAAAAATGCTATAATCATTCAAATTAAAAAAAATATATGCTACTTACAAATCCATGCTTATCCGAAATGTTATTGGTGAGTTTGAGTTTATGAAAAGCGACGGGCTTGCTCATCCACTGCTCTCCTTTGGACGGGCTGTCTGGGTGGATGTACATGCGCTTTGGCATCTCCGGGTCTGCTTTTCCAGCCACCACCCAGCGGGAGTTGTGAAACTTGTAGCGGCAGTCATCCACGGCGACAATGTCCATCAGCAGGATATACTTTGCCGTTTCAACCAGCCCGTCTACCCGCACTTTGAAAGCCGGAAACATTCTCCTGTAGCAGATAGATTTATGAAACATGCATGTGTTCATGTATTAGAAACTTTTAGTTTGGACTTTTTGCAAGCAAGGAGCTTATCTTTTTTTTTTTTTTTTTTTTTTTTTTTTTTTTTGGGGGGGGGGGGGGGGTCGTTATTATTAAAGATTAGATTGGACGATTTAAACAACTGACCAGAGTGGGAATTTAATATCATTATTATAACTTATATTAACTGAGCAAGGATTGAACCGGACCCCTGGAACCCCGACCTTAGAAGGATGTAACTTTTTAAAAACCACAAACAACAGACCGCTAAAAAACGATCCCATAATAAAAAATATATGTTACCTTATTTGACCGTACAATAAAAATGACGGCATTTTCCAACGTCCCACACTGACTCTTTAGTGGATTTAGCAAGAGCAAACAATATGCACATTTTAGTTCACGTACCTTCCTGATTTTGTTATAACCATCTCAGTCCCCATGTTGTGAAATTCGGTCCATAAATGATTTGACTCCAGTGTGACTTTCGGGTCATCATCCAGCCCCTCCTCTGTCTGCAGGCTCTTCAAGGACCGTGGATGAGTTACTGGCTGATGCTGGCGTCCCAGAGCTGCGCGCATCAGCCCCGCGTCAGAGGCAGCCTGCTCCGACAGAGGCAAGGACAGGGAGGCGACGTCTGGGAAAGCAAGCCCAGGGAAAAACGAGGGCTGAACGGCGGTAAAGAAGGCTGACAAGGGTAAGGCACCAGGTCGATGAGCTTGGAAAGGATGGTAAGCCATGGCAGCCGCTGCGTCAACTGGATCTCTCATCGGGGCATCCGATCTGACAAGTCGATACTATAAAGTGCTGCAGGCGCGCTGCCGAGCATCTACCTCCAAATTGCAACAACCTTTTTGAGAGCGTGTGAGCTTTGTTGCATGGCCGAGAGATCAAAGGAGGGAATGCAAGAAATCTCCAGATAACGGGTCAAAGGCAACGACGGACCTTAATGTAGATCCATCAAGTTGGCAGCGCACTTTGGGACCATGCGCACAACTGCAGTGGCACCGAGGAGTGAGGACAGATGGAGTCTAGTCGAGTGTCACACGTCTGTCCTCCCCGGCACGCTACACTAATGAGTCAAATAACTTTGGCAGCGCATCACTGTCTGTACCAATTACAGAGGCGGGGCGTGGTTTCAACCGCTCAGACTACAGGGACATATCCGGATTTTAGTGGGTTAGACAGCGTGCATTTATAAGTAGAAGCACGGCATCAATGAATGATATTTAAAGTACTTTTATATATATATATATATATATATATATATTTTTTTTTAAATATAAAGTTATAGCAGGCTATACATAACAATGAGTGACACTTTTAGGTTGAGTATCTTAGTATTTAGGCTATTATTGTTATTATTATGATTATTATTGTTATGATTATTAGCTTATTATTATTGTTGATGATGTTGTAACAGTATGCCATAGCCTTTAAGACTATACCATCTAGACTCAACACTCTTTTTAGCCCATCTTTTTAAAACTTTTTGCTTGTTTATTTGTGAAATCTCCATACTAAAATGCAAATATGATTATGATTATTAATATAGTAATAAAATAATAATAATGTAGCATATTTCCATTATGTTTTATATGCCTCACAAAGCATGTCTCATATATTGCTGGCAATATTAGCTGAAAGCCGTCATCAGGGCAGGTTACATGGTGGACAATGAATAGTGCATGACACAAAGACCATGGCTTGACCTAGACATCCACACAAAAATGTAAACATCAATACAAACAAATCTGTCGCCCAATTAGATTTGCTGGGAGCTCTGAATTCAATGTGCAGATCTTTTTTTTCTGAAATCTTGCATTTATGGAAGGCATCCACTGCAGGCTGGAATTTACTAATGGTGAGATTAGTTACTTAAAAAAAAAGAAAAGAAAAAAAAAACAGAACTTTGATTCTTCTGTTGCTACGCTACCTGACTCATTTACGTATCCATTTTGGAAAACACCCAAGGTTCTTGATGAAGTGGGGATGCAGGGATCTGTTAATTAAGGCGGACTTGGCGCCCGTTTGCCGGCGTCCCGCGGAGCTCTCTCCTGTCACTTCACATTTAAGACAGGGCAACGCTCCAAATCCTCAAGTTGCCTGCTCCAGTTCTCGATCCAGTACAGCCTACAGGCTACACTGCTTTAGCTTTTGTGAACAGGACAAAACCTGAGTTAAGATATGAACACACGACTCTAATCCAAGGATATAAATGAAAGAGGCACTTGTCTGGTGAAAGACTTGGATACAACTTCAGCGACGAGAAGACTAAGAGCTTTTTTCTTCTTTTTTATTTCACTTTTGTAATCTCCCTTGTTGCTGTACACCAATCTTAAATAAGCATTGAACTATAGCTCGGTTGAAAGGTTATTTCAATGATTCATCCATTAATTCTAATTGTTGAGTAGAGAGTCACATTTTTCAGAAAAAAAAAATGTGTAAATGAAGTTCAGGTTTTCTTCACACTTGCAATGAGTTTTGCATTAAATACGCCTAGTTGTTAAACATTTACAAAGTGTTGTTAAGTGTTCTTTTTTCACTGACGTCCTTTGTCATATTAATGCAAAAATCTGGTGTAGCTTGTCTTTTATTAGGCGATTCAACAGGTTCACTGGTCGGCCTAATATTAAAGGCTTTATTAATAAGGCTAACACACACACACACACACACACAAAAAAAAACGCAGTGCCGAAAACACGTTGTTTCCCTTTCAGCAAGGTGTGATCTAGTGGTGTAGTTTGAAAAACAATACAACTCATTCATTATTATTGGTTTTGTTTTGTTTCATTTTTTATTTGCATTTTGTGTGTAACATCTTCCAGCTCCTTTCTCAGATTCCCTTTAGTCCCTCATACTACACATCAATATCAGCACAACGTTAACAGAAAACACGACTTACACTTATCCGTTGGTAAGTCCCATAACGAGATAATGGGGAAAGTTTAATTCAATCGGCCGCTGAATTTAAAGCTTTAAACATGTGCAACTGTATGATCGTGGGTAGTGTTTCTATTCATATTATCTCTCGGTAAAAGAATTGAAGCAGAGCATTTACTTAGCCGAAAAAGAAAAAAACCCCACTGATGTTTAGATCAAATTGCATCTCTCGAAACAGCTGCATTCTAATTTCTAAATTTGAGATAGTAACTATAATGTTGCAATTCCTCAGACATTTACAAACTTTTCTTATTTTTTTTCAAGGTAGAATTCAAAGATAATCAAATGAATGTTTCTTCAATGACACAAATTACTGACTTGTTGCATATTATGGCAGAAGTTAGGGAAAAGCATGATGTTTCCTCTCAGGCCTATGAAGTAAGTCAGCGATAGTCTGAATTGGTTTCATTAATTTCAAATAATGTTTTTCTTTCCTTTTTATTTAAGTCTTGAAAATGTATCTGAACAATAGCTTACTGGACCCAAAAAAATAGAACATTACAGCCAGATATTAATAATTATTTAACATATATAAATATATATATATACTGTGTATTTTTTTTTTGTTTTTTTTATATATATAAAAAAATTAAATATTAATTATTCTGTAATAGTAATTGATCATATAGATCCATTAGGGAGAAAAGTGTGTTCATTTTGCAGGATCTTGGAGCAAAGGTTCCATGTAACATACTTGGTGGTTATTGTCACTTATAAGTGAATATATAACTCTTTTAAAATCAGTGAGTAGTGACTGTTGACTTTGAATCAGTCCTTTTCTCCTTGAAATAATCTTTAAAAAGTCTTCTGTTGTTCCCTTTCGTGTCCCAAGGGCTGAACTGCAATGAGTGCAAGGTGAAGTGAAGTGCTGGCTGACAGTTACAAGGCAGGAAAGGCTCGGGATAGGAAGTGATCTCACAGGTCTTACAAATGGCCTGCGTGGCTCCTGAAACAGTGAAGGGTAATAACTTGTAATCAAAGCCATGAGAGGAGTTCAGAGAAGCATGATCGAGGGAGGACGGCTTGGAAGGCATTGTTCTTTATTCCTTTCTGTCAATTGTCCCAGAAATGGCGTGCATGAGGCTGCCTGTCAAACACAGCCAATGCAGTGAAAAAAAGTTTTTGGTCTGCTTTTCCTCACTCAGCGCTATTGAGAAGGATGGTCTAATATGCCACCGTTTTTTTCCCCTCTGGTGCAGCTCCAGCCGACGGCTTGAGAGAAGCGCCAGAACAGGAAGGAGGCCATCAATCTGAGTGATGGTGCATGGATTTCACCTCTCTGGTCACAGTTCACACCTGGGACAAATTCAGAAGAATTTTAAGCCACTGAGGGTTCCCCAGCAAGTCATCCAAAGGTCAAACCAGTAAAGTACGTACAACATCTTAAGGTTGGACTTCAATGACAAACGGGAGAAAGAGGACAGCGAGATAACTTAAGTGTGGAGTGGAGAGGTCTAAGAGCCGGTCACCTCAAGTGTTTTCTGGGCTCTGTAATGTCTTGTTTTAATCATGACATCATATTGGTAATATAGTAGACACAACACATGGATGTGTTTATCCTGACTGTAAGATCTAGACGATGGGAGTCATGTAGCTACAAAAGCAGGGAGCTGTATTACCAAAAAAAGGTAAATTTATGGATTCAATTACGAGTATCTGTCCTATAACGCACAGGAAAGACATTCGTACCTTCTGCCTCAATTTATTTTTCATTACATATGAATCATATCTATATGTGTTGTTACATGAAACCTTCTGTCCTTGCTTATCTGGAGTGATTCATGACGATATCACTTTCTGAAGCTCAGACCTCGGTGGACTTTCTGAGCTCCAGCAGAGGGGAATGTGAATGTGACTCATTATAACAAAGGCATGATGAACTCCATTAGAGAGCTGAACACTTTGTTCTGCATCTTAGAGTATCTCCACATGTGTTGTTATACATTTGGTTTCCAGACAATTTCGCTTTTGTGCCAGATTTAGCATGTTTTCACAACATACTGCCTACAGGCTACGTACATATTCTCCATACAAAGAGAAAGATCTTGCAAAGTATTTATTCCAGAATGACACCCTATTGTAGATAAATGCAGAGTTTGCACTTTAATTTACTTCCGCTCCTCTGTTTTTTCTTAATTTACAGGAGCATACTTGCACAAGATACACATGGCATGGAAGGGGCTTTGTCGTTTTATTTTCAACAAATAAAGAATATCTTTAGGAACATTTTTTTAAACATTGAATGCCTCAATGTTATTATTTTAGATGACACACTATTGGGAGCGGCTCCAGCGGTGGTTAGCACTTTTGCCTCACAACAAGAAGGTTCTGGGCTTGAACCTCCTGGCTGGGTGTACCCCTGCACTTTGGACTTCGCCATCTTGGTTTTTGGCCGTCGCCATCTTGTTTTTTTGGAATAAAATGACACGAGAGGGGGGAGCTAAGTACAACCATTCGCTGAACAAGATATTTTAAGCCGAACAAAATGTTACAATTAACGTTCATGAACTGAAAACAAACTGTGAAAGGGTTAAAGTTTAAGACGAAAACACGGAGAGCACACAGACCGGACAAGGCCTTGGTAGTGACCTGTCAATCACAAGGTAGCCACACCCTAAAGCGTATCCTGCTTTATCGTCTATTTCATTCTAAATGGGACTATAATTTACTAAATGAAGATCATGTTGTATTTGAAACTAGCGATTAAGACCATAAACTCATGAGGAAAATGTTTACTGAGGTAATAAATCAAGTGAGAAGTAGGGCAATTTTCTCATAGACTTCTATAGACTTAGACTTCTTTTTACAACCAGAGGTGTCGCCTGCAGTTGGCTATTAGAGGGAATGAATGAATGAATGAAATCTTCATTGCCCCTAGGTGAATTTGCTTTGTACAGAGAGCACAAAATAATATAAAAACAACATCAACAACCATGCATGACAGCACAAAGCCTGATACTGTATAACATAAAAAAAAAAAAAATGACGCATTGGCTTCACTTTTCAGACAGAGGTTGTCACTTGGCTACAAGTCAAACTTCAAGTCCATGACACAGAAAGTCTTTCGAGCCTGAGAAATCGCCTCCGCTGCCCAGCACAAGTAATCATCTTGTTCAGCTTAGTGTTTGTCAGATAAACTATTTTCTCAAGGCATCCATGTACAAAGCTTCTGTTGGCTAGGTTAGAAGTCACTGACAATATTAATGACCTATCAGGAAACACTTGGTATCTTCCCTTGTGACGCTCTGCCAGGCCCATACTGCAACCATCTTTACTCATCTTTGTCAGACCTACTGGATAAAATAGATGGCTTTCATGCCACAGGGTACTCAAAACTTGCATAGCTTAGCTTCATACACAACTGACCCATTAGTTTTCACATGCACACACATACTTTACCGCAATGTACACACACTTACCCTTTGTTCTGCACTTAAAGCCACCAGTCAGCTTGAAGCATAGTATTATCAGCCCTTTGTAAAGCCAGGAACACAGACGCAGGCTGGTTGATATTACTCTCGCTCGACCTCCATCTTTACAAGCCTCACTTGAGCCTTACCTATTTAGCTCAATGGCAGAGTGAAAGAGGAGATGAATGATGCAATAAGAGCAGGAGGGATGTATGGAAAAGATTAGGCGATGTGTCTCTGCATTACAGAGAAGTGTTCTTTCCTTTCTTGTTGTACCCTGAAATATCTCAACAAATATTGGATGGATTGCCATGACATTTTTTTTACAGAATTCATGGTAACCTGAAGTTGACACTCGTAGAAATGTGTCATCAACTATTGGATTGCCAAGAAATTTGGTACAGACATTTGTGTCCCACTCAGGATGAATTGTCATAATTTTGATGATCATCTAACCTTTAGGTGGTTATTCTAATTTGTCCAATATAGTCCAATACTCATTTGTCAAATAGCCTTCCAAATATTAGAAAAACGAATGACATTACCATCATCCGCAGCTTATATTTCGCGTTAAATAGCAAATGCTAGCATGTTACACATTAAACTCATGATGGTGAAAATGACAAATATTATACCTGCTAATCATCATAATGTTGTCATTGTGAGCATGTTAGCATGCTGATGTTAGCATTCAGCTTTGGTTTATTCCAAATGTAGCATTTTCCGATTAAGACATGTATGATTTGCTGATATTAAACTTCAAGTTTGAGATAGAGTGAAAGACAGGGAGAAACGTCTCTCGCGGCATTTGAATTTGTATGCAATTTAGTGTGAATGGCTCGTGTGTGTATCCCCTGACCTCTGAGAGAGAGACGCGTTGTCTACCATATAAATCTAATGTTGTAGTAATGAATTTTGGGTTGCATTAACCCATTTGTGGTGGTGTTTCAAGCACAGACTCTGAGCGTCTGGGATTCCAACCTAATCGAATGACAGAGAGGCAGAGACACGACTAATTATCAAGATAGGGTCATGTCATTGTTCTTGCTGCAGGGACTATAAATATATAGCCCCAAATGTAATCAGGGCCTAATAGACACACTGTAAGAGACACCAGTCAATTCTAACCATGTTAAAGCCTTGTGAACTGCCAGTGCAAAGTGGCACTAGCTACAAGACGTCCAATGGCTTTTAAAAGTTCTTTTGTTCACTTAATGGAATTAGGGAATATTTTTGCTTCCTAAACAAGTTAAACATTGGACTCATTGGCATGGCAGACAGACTTCTTATTTTGGAAACAAGCCTTACGCTTAATAGAGTTGACTCTCTGTTGAGGCACTGTCGCACCACTATAACTTTGTTTGTTTAGATTTATTGAATTTACAGGAAGATGTGTTTTCCTACAAATTCAATTAGCTGGCTTTCAGAGGGACTGACCGGTGACCATGTGTGTGGCTCTCAACTTTGAAAGCTTCTTACATACATGTCTTTAATATAGTAGCACTCAAGATGGGACGGGGCTCCATCACTTATTTTTTTGTGAAATCAAACACATCGACATTTTAATTTCAAGCGTAATACAGTAAAACAATTTAGTTTTGATCTTAGATCAAATACAATAATGAAGAAATCAGTGGCAGGAACATATGGATGTAATATGCATGCTTACGTGGTATAGATTCATTGGCATATTATATATAACCTTATCATGGTACAACCTGTTTAGATTATTTATGCATGCACTACACAGACAGTTGGACATATTAAATATTAAAATATCGGCTTGGACTTTGAATAAACTATTTATGAGAGCAATTTAAGAGCCATGAAACCAGCTTAGGATACTCAGTGGGACAAAAACATATTAAAAAGACGAAGAGAATAAAACAGGTCATGTCTGACTGAGGACAATATTTGTTACAAAGGTTTAGACCTTTATCCTGTGGGATGCTGCGGCTCTTTGGTTGCCTTGCTGCCTCAGATTTGCTATTAAATCATTTACTCCATGTCTTTCTAAGCCTGCCACTCCCGTGCATTTTATGGTATCCAAAAGTGTCAGAAATCCCATCAGAGACACTGAGAAAGCCAGCAGAAGGCTTTTTGTAGAGCTGCCTCACCTAAAAGTCTTTTAGGGACATCATCTTTCAGTTCTTTTGGAATCCCCAGTAGCAGCATGATGGCCTTAAGTGTCTACTGTGCATAATACTTTCAACACTTTCTGTGTGCTTTTCTTTCTGGAGCAGAAGGGACCTTTCATAGCCAAATGAGGCTGCCTCCTTGCCTAAGGGCATGTGACAGTGGTGGGTGGGACCTGAGAGGACAAGAGGGCTCCACAGTACTCAATATTACATGACAGTCAGTGTAGCTGCTCGGCACTGCAGCTCACTTTACAGCGAAAAGCTACAATGTTACAGCCTCTGATTATGCTACATTTCTTTGCAACATCAATACACTTAACTGCTGTGTAAACCTGCCCTGGTGTCCGCTGAGGCTGCTTACAATCTCATTATTTTTGCAGGTATTTGGTCATGTCCAAAGTATTGGACACATTTAAATTTAAAGTGTTAACAAGTTAATCCATAAGAGCAAGCGAACTAGCCTTTCCGTTAATCTCACCTTCCAGCCGCTCGGTTCCGGGCCCATTCACATGAACTGAGGAAGGAAAATAACTGGATTTGGCTATTAATGCATTTTACCTAATTATTTAAATAAGGGCTAAGTTCGTACTGGGAAGCTGATTTACCTTTTTTTTTAAATGGATCCGCTGTTCTGGACCCCTATTGCCAAGTTTATCAGGGTGTCCCATTTCACATATCTCCATTATGTCTTATGATTCTACTTGTATTTTAACTGTTTGATTATTTGACTGACTGACTGACTGACTGACATACATACATGACATTATATATGTGTCTTTCCCAATGTAATTCTTTGGTCTGTTTGGGCCCAATGGCATCACGTGACTGACCCTGAAGTTGTAATTACACGGTTTGGCCACTTTGTCAAATTGGCTTCAAAGCCCAGAGCTGTTCCTGGAGGCTGAGATGTTATCAGTGCAGATGTTGCTGAGAGATTGGCAAAGTGCCTACATAATGCCATGCTGAAGGACTGCCGCAATACAGGCTGATTGGATTTAGCTGAAAACATGTAATCACCACCAACACCCCGCATAATAATTTGTAAGAAATTGTTAAGGTATTATTTTGACTTCCTTCTTTGAAACCATTAAGCCATACTTATATCACTAAGCAACGTACAAATCAAGGTTTGAGGTATTAAACTTTAGCAGGTTACTCGTGGCTCGGTGTCCAGCGGTAGATAGTGAGTGGAAAGGCAACCGTGTGTGTGTGTGTGTGTGTGTGTGTGTGTCTGCGTGTATAAAATTACCCTAAACAACCAAAAATAAGAATATGCCGTGCCATCCCAAAGGAAAGAAATAAGATAAACTTTAACTTTTCATTTGTCCAATGAACGAGTAACTTCTTTAAAACACGTTGAAAAATGTCAGTGGTGTTCTTAAGGTGTCACATTATTATGTAAGTAGTAAGTAGTCTTTTGTACAGTAAAATAAGCAAAATAAAAATGATTCATTCATTATTGCTAATGACTTTATCTAAGTATATCCCACAGCTTTGCCATGTCCCATCAGAGGCTTATCGAAGCTAATCACAGCGGGGTAGCGAGATTAGGGCTGTAGCGATGCAGAGCTGAGCCAAGGAAACTTCATTCAGACTTGGATGCAATGAGATCACAAACACAGAAGGTTAAATTTAAAGCACCTGAGCTCCTGGTCTGTTACAGGATGAAGAGCTTAGTGAACTGAGAAGACCTCAGAGTTGAGTTGTTGTCCACAAGAGTGAGATTGTAAATCGCAGATTGTAAATTTCCCCCTTTGTCTTAAAGGTATTTAACTGACATATTTTCAGTTATGGAAGAAAGAAGTGTTGCATTAGATGATCTGTGTCTTGTCAGGCCGAATATCTGTCTTGCGATGACCCTTCTTAACTTTGCTCCATGATTCAGTCTGCATCTGTGCTCCGGGGATTGACCATTGCTGACCCTGCATCCCACAAGATTATCTTAAGACCACAGGAAAAACTATTTCTATTCAGGCTGCCTTTGGGGGTGTAATGTACAATCAAAAAACCAAAGCACACAAGGGTGTACTTTAAAACGCAGTAGATTTAACATGCAGTTTAGTGAAAGTTCAAACAGGAAGATTACTTTTCAGCGTCGTGCTCTCCTCTATCCAATTAGATTTTGTCATGTCTGTCAAACTCCTTTTAAATGATCTTATTTCCTTCTTTTTCTCTTTTTTTCTTTCTTTATTATGATCCCTATTAATACTCCCATAAGTATTGGCTATTCCTCATGAGGTGCACACACATACTGTCAAACACACATAAACT
This sequence comes from Bovichtus diacanthus, assembly GCA_943590825.1. Lineage (NCBI taxonomy): Eukaryota > Metazoa > Chordata > Actinopteri > Perciformes > Bovichtidae > Bovichtus > Bovichtus diacanthus. The sequence goes on from CALSBV010010655.1 coordinate 3,965,175, forward strand.
GAGCAATCACAATTCCTCAAGAATTCATAGCAAACTACATTTATTTCCCTTCATACAAACAAATAAAAATTCTTAATAAACACAAGTACTTGTCTGAATGTCCCTAAATTATTAATTGAACCATCCTACGCTCTAATGTATTAATATAAATATATTTCTCATTCCCTGCCAAGGGGGATTTTTACTCTGTTGCTGTTTAATGTTAAATTGGTTCTTCTCGGGGCCGATGTACACCGTGCGATATGGCTCAGCTCCAGTCCAAAGACTGGGTGGCAGTCCGTAGGGACTTGGTTTGGGAACCGGAAGGTTGTCGATTCAAGTCCCCGAACGGACCAAGTACCAAGTTTGGACTGATACTTTTATAGGTGCCGGTTCACCTCCTGGGCCCTTGAGCAAGGAACAAGACTGCGACACTGCTCCCCCGGGCTCTGTGTATATATAGTAGCTATCCAATACTCCTAATACTAGGATGGGATAAATAAATATATATGTCTAAATTTCACTGTGTGTGCTGTGTTGTGTTAAGAGTCGATTCAATTCAAATCCTTCATTTCCATACACAAGCTTGTTAGGTCTCAAGTCAGATGCTCAATCCATCTCTTACGAGACTCATACTGTTTAATGTGGTGATAATTACTTCATGATGGGAGTCAAGGAGTGGACAAAATTGATATTACTGTATATAGTATAGTGTGACATATCCCCTTAAGATACATTTATGTCGCTTCAATACACAGGTCTTTATATACAAGCAGTGCCACATTTCTCAGTGTTATCTCGATGCAACAGTGGGAAGCTTAATTGACACAGGAAAGCATTTTTACACACGCATACCGTCCATTGTCCTTGTCATACGGTATTATCTGCCAGTGTGACAGGATGGTGTGTGAAGGCATGGTGGCACCGTACTGCAGTTCCCATTCAGTCGCACCCTGTCACTGAACTCTTGGGCTACTCGGCAAAAGGCTGTGCCAATGTCAATGGCTTAATAGTTTTTGCAAGTTAGCTGCAGTTGTGTGTGTTGTGTTGAGTATGTGAAAGTGTTGCCGTTAAAAGCAGCAGACGCACTGGCAGTGACAGAGGAGGTGTCGGACAGCTCCCATGCTCCAGCACATCCCCCTGCCTTCAGTGGCACCTTAATCTAAACTGAAAAGACAACACATTCCAGCAATACAAATTCAGTGACGTGAGAGCTGCCTCCATCGCCAGCAGGGAATTAGGAATGAGATGAGTCAACTGTTTCTTTTTTCACTTCTCCCCTCTGTGTTTTTGCATCTGTGAGCATCTGTGTGTGCGCGTGTGTGTTTTTTTGCACATGCTCAGATTTGGCATGAGCACAATGACAAAAATAGTAAAGGACAAACAGGGGCAGCAAGGAAGATCAGACACTCACACTTAAACAAGGGCTTTTAAGACTTAAAATGATACATTGATGCATTTGTCTCTGTCTTATCAGTTTTACAGAAATCAATTTGGCTTTTGCTCCCATTTTCATTCCGATTCAGTTTTTCATTTAGATATGTGCAATTTTTCTTTTTAGAGTTTGGCGTATATTCCCTATACTCTCTTTTCCTAAGTCTAAGGGCTTTATTCAAATTGTTCAACGACACGTGCAAAGCTGTAGTTCTTGGGCGCATGGGCTGTTTGAGCATCTCCAAGAGAACCTGTTATTTTGGTGCATGTAGGTGTAGCAGTGCACAGTTCAAAAGGACTGGTGGCTGGAAGTTATTTATATATATATATGTATATATATATATATATATATATCTCATTGCTCCGAAACAGCTGTGCCATTCTCAGTGAGGCATGGCGAAAACAGTTTTTCTAATGGAAAAAGCTTCTCCAGGAAATCATATGGTTGTCTGGGTGGTGCGGAGGCACAATGTGAAGGTTTTAAACATAAATTAGTTGGCTACAATAATAATAAAAAAATGGCTCGGTAAATTATTGTGTTATAGCTGCAGATTTTCGGCAAGTATTTTGTTTGCTGTTGTTGATAAAAACCATCAGATTAGCAGCAGATTGACGGTGCATCAGAAACAGACATGGTTCTGAAAACATCTAATATCAGTGCAAAGGCTAAGACCCCAGAATACAAAAGGTTCACTTTGCACTGCCTCATTAGAATGAACCTCCCACCTTACGTGAACACGAACCCTCTCCTCACACCTGTACAGCGTGTGCTCTTTGCTTGGCACCAAAATACCACACAGATGGGACAAAGCAAATTTCAATGCCTAGAAAATACCAAATGGTTGAACCGCTGCCACAAAAATAGGGCTCCAAGAGTTACAAAAGTGAAGGAGAGCACATTGAAGTGAATCAAAGACAACATATTGCTTTATATTTAGCAGCCGCGACGCTGGTATTGTTTTTGCAATGTGAGTATGTGTGTGTCATCATGGCAAAATGTGCTCCTGGAGACTCCTGCAGTTTTGAGTACTTTGCCAGGAGTCTATATTTCCGATTTGCCGTTGCAGCTGGGCTGATCCAATCGCAAGATGGTCTCTAATAGTTGTATTCATTTTGTGTTTGCGTCACTCTATCAGCCGGAGCATTTTTAAAAGCCTTGTAGTCCCCTAACCTAACTGGAAAATGTGTTGATGGTAAACCAAATGGACTTGATCCTTGGCCATATAATGGCTTTACTATGAGGTATACAGACTGATTGACAGACAGTGTATGTCCACATTTCACTTAAGGAATACTGCATGTAGGGCAGGGGAGAATAATTGAATTCAGCATTAGGGTCACGCTAAAATTGATTTTTACTTTCTTGTATCTGATTATTTGTTCTTAACACACATATTAGGGACACTGATTTATGAGATTAATGTCTGCACACTGTTTAATAAAGTCAGTGGGATTAATAATAGACCTCCTCGCAAAACCCAGTGAGCACTGTGTTTTATGTAAGCACTGGGTGTCGGGCAGGATAACACTTTTCCCCTCTGTTTCACAGCAATGACCGTCTATGGCGTTATAATCCAGGCTTCAGAGGTTCGATCAGAGTAAGAGCATTATAAGCTATGGGAGGTCAGATGGACGTCACCAAATGATGGCCCCCGAGGACACATTAGTCTGGACTTTAACACAAAGAACAGTGCTCCGCCTCATACGCCATAAACATCTTAGCACGTCACCTTGGACAGCTAATCATTGTGTCATCATTGTCCCGACAAAATCTCTTTGATTCGACAGCTGAATATTGTATCCTATTCAAAGCTAAGGTGAGGGTTTTTCAAACGTTCCAATGCATTTCCCCCAACATATGTAAGCATCTTTGCTTTTGTTGTAACAACTAAATGAAGAAAGTTAAGGCTAACGTCCATAAGATTTTTTGTCCCACCCTTTGCTAGAGAGAAAATATAATCTAGCAGTATTCACACATATACCAAACGTTAATGGATCATACTGGTTCTTGCCTCAATTCAGCAATGACCAAAAAGGTGCAATATTTGTGTCACTGCATGTTGTCCGATACACTGGTAAATCACTAACACCAACCTTACACCTTGACAAGCCAATCTGTCTTAAATCTGCCCTTAATGTGTGTGAGGTGAAATAGATGTTTCAGGGAAACAGCCACAGGACTTAAAGACAGCTAAGAATCTTAACCTCAACAAACCTCTAAATCCAGCTCCAAAATGAGAACATACAATCCTTAGGTCACATCTCTCACCCTACAACGTAACGCTCGTTAGACAAAAATAATCCTGACTCAAAGTCCGCTTACTGTGACTACTGGAATGCAGCCATTGTTTGTTTTTTGTTTTTTTTGTCTTTTTATTGTTATTTTTCCTATTAGTAAACAGCATTTTCTCAAATACATATACACAATAATGGCATATAAACATTATGTATATGGTAAAACATGTATAATAATTAGTATATACCTCACATGTACACACACGCACGCACACACGCACACACACACACACACACACAAATATATACATCTATATCTATATATATAGATATAGATGTATATGTAAAAAATAACCCAACAGCCAGCTTTAAGAAGCTACACCCTAAAGAAATGGAAAAGGGGTTCAATTTACAAATATGCATTTAGTGTACACAACACAATTAATTCATATATTTTTCTTCAAACATATTTGAATCATGTATAATTCTTATAATCTTTAGGGTTGTGAAGTCTACTTATCTATGTTGAGATGAATTAAAGAAGTTAGTTGAAAATGTAAAGCCTCGCCTCCTGGGAACAGGCTCAACAACAGCCCAAGCGTTACACCATTTTCTCTCTCATGTTGTCGGAGCTCTCTCCACAGTGAAGGCAATTAAAACTTAGCAAAATAGCAAAAGTTAGAAATGGTCTATTATTACCAATAATTGCATTATTTTTACTAAGCTGTTATCCAGAGTATGTGCCAGGTAGCAACTTGAGCTGGCGTTAGTTAATGCTGATGCTAATGTTAGCTATCTTACCATCCTTGCTAACATTAGCCCTCAAATATATTTTAAAACCTCCTCTCTTAACGTTAATGTTTCAAGACGTGTGCAAAAGATTATAGGTTAATGGAACAGTCTTACACTGATGTTTATTGACTTTAGTAATATTACATTGTTTTTATTTAAGGCTAATTGTGAACTACATTTTGAACTGACTGAATAGTAAGCTTAATCAAAATCTTCAAGAAACTAAATACAATTATTTGAGATAAGATTTTATTATCGTATTGATTATTAAAATAGGATGGACTTAAATAGATAAAATAATAAAATAGGATGTAGTAGCAGCAACTAGCAACTAATACCGGGAACTCACAGGGGCAAATGATCATTTAAACAAGCACAATCATAGCATAGATTAATATTAGAAACCAAAGTATTCAAATAATGAAGACAAGAGAAAAGCATTTGTGAAATGATTCGGCTGCTGTACCAATCAATACCTGTTAATTTTACATCAGCCCACTAACTTTCATGGTTGATAAATTGGTATTAAATGTTTTTTTTTTAATGTTGTACAGTATTTTTATGTTTGTTACTATTGTTGTTTTCAGATAAATGACAACTTTGTGTATTACTACCATACCTTTCAGTGCAGATCTCTCTGGTATCCGGATTAGCAAAGGGAGGACAGAAACACTGGAGCGCGTTACAGCTCCCATGGCTCAGGTAAGACTGCATTCTGACAAAACAACAGTGTTACGTTGTTGAACACAATGCTAACATGTGATTGAGAAAATAAGGATTCTAACCAAATAACCCTTTTCTGCTGCTCTGTCGTGACCAGGATTACAATGTTGATTTTGGGATGAGAAGCAGAGCACTCAGGACGACACGGTGAGTCTAATTAAAGTTCAGTTTTTTAAGAGTCTTTGTTTCGATTCTTGTTAAGCTCTAAAAAAAAAAAACATCCCCATTTATGAAAACCACACAGAACAAATCAGTCGACTACTTAAAAGTCAGTATGGTAGTGATCTTAAATGTTCATAAACTGTGATCTCAGTTTTTTAAATCAGATGTTAAAGAGTGATAATTCAAAATAAAGACTTTTATTTTAAAATCACATTTCTAATGTGAATAGCAAAATCTTAATTTACAAGGAAAGAGGTCAACCTAATTTGATCAGTCAGGATTCAAATGCCTTAAAATATGTTTATTTTATTTTTTTTATTTTAAGTCTATGTTAGTACAAAACTAAAATGTAGGTTGAAAGAGTCGTTGGTGTCTGGATCATTCCTCCTGTCCATAGATCTCTTTTGAACATGACTAAAATGTAAGATATTGTAGACAAAATCCAAAGTCGTCATTCTCACACATGATTTTAAAAATAATTATTTTTTCCTGATTTTCTAAATGTAGCTTCATATTATCTTTATTTGAACTTTGGTACGAGGTCTGTGGATTTTATCCTCCGTGTCTTACAGTGTAGTCGTGTCATGAGTGGATATGGCATGTGTGTATTTCATGTTATGTTTAGGAAAAGTTTTTCTTAAAGTGGCTCCCTTCAGACTCTGTCTGGATTACAGACATTTGGATAATATTTAGAGTGCATATGTTTTCTTATTTGTCATATTGTTTTGTCAATGTGCTTTCTACAGGTTGCAGATCATGAAGCTCTCATACAGTTATCCACTCAGGGGACCACTGAGGGAAAACATGTTGTCAAAGACCAGGATGCCAGTCTGTACACCAGAGGACATCGGACTGTCCTCGGGGTCAAGATGGTGTTGCAAGATTTGGATACCTACATTCGCGGCTGCCATTTTGTTTGAACCTAAACTAACCTCCTGAACTCAAGTACATCTTTAAAGCACTCCAGAAGGTTGTCACGAAAGCTGGAAAGCAATGCTGTCTCCAGGATCAGTATGTGTTATGCATTGTGAAGGCTTTGGACATGCACTTTAGTTCATCTCACATGGACTTGGTCAGAGAGAATCATCACTCGCGTGACATCCTCCACACACCGGACATTTTTAAATAGCCAAGCTGCTGTCGATAGTGACCGCAATTTTGAATCTTTGAATCTTGAAAACTCATGTGGATAGTTGAGAATGTTCTTTAGAGTTCCTCATTGTTAGCTGCCAAAACACCATGGAAGCAGGATCAAGTGGGTCTAACACAATTCAGTTGTGTTGTCTGAGATTATTAAATCATGTACAATTAAATGGATTGACTTATTTTCTTATAACTGCTTTCAATTGCATTAGATTTACTTTATATAATTATGAACAGTGGTTCCACACAATTGATTTCTCTTACTACAAGCTAAAATCCTTGTGTTTTAAATTAGTATTTCATGTGCATGACACATGAAAGACAAGCTCTAAAGACTAATATTAACATATGATACATTACTACCAAACATGTGATTTCCAATACCTAATATCACATCCCATACATTTACCTCGAACAATGTATTAAAACATATGTATATTAAAGTGAACTGTATCCAAATGTATTGCAGACATCGTTTCCAGGTGTAAGTGTTTCTGATGAAAGTATTTTGTATTATACCGGGTCTTTCTAAATTTTAAAATAACATTTACTACTGTACATTTTTCAAAAGCAACTGTGGCAGTAAGCACAACAACACATTTCTTGCACACAAATAACTTGTATTTGGTAATAGACTCCAAATTCACCAGAGCAGTTTAAACAAGTTTAGGGTTCTTCCCCTCCGTCGATGGAAATTAAAGGTATATACAGTATATCCACTAGAACCTTATAAAAACACACTTAAACATCTTACTTGTGACACATACTTTTTCATTAAAAATAAATAAAACACCGCATATTAATGTAGTGCAAAATTTAGATTTACTTCCCATCAATGTCTCTCCTTGTAAGAGCCCTAAATAACTTCACTTCACACTTCACTTTCAAGAGACACAATGTGCCAAAAGCAGTCAGCAAAGCAGAAACACATCAGGACAGTAAAATGAACATCCGCCAAAGTTAGAACCTAAGAAGGACACTGCATATCTAAATGGAACGACAACAAGGGAAACTTTATAAGCAGGAGGGGGGGTAACATACGAAAGACAGTCCAATCAGTGCTCTTAACTACACTTTTCTACTGCTGGCTCAGCTGAAGTGGTACCGAAAAAGAAGTACCAGGTACTCTTGGTAACTGAAAACCCAAAAAATAGCGAGTGGAGTTGAGCAGAGCCTTGCCGTAGAAATGGGGCATTACTACCCACCATTCACTTTTAGGTCAGCCAAAGTCCACCTGTCCATAATGTAACAGGAGCATTAGTTGTAGTATTGTGGCACCTGACCATGTTGACACCTGGCTGAGAATTAAACGGATGTAGTGATCAGCAGACAACCCTTCTCCTCTCTAACAGTTGACTCGTTCCAGGAAAAGGGATTGTGTCTAGAGAGCTGAGGATAGTTAGTAAGCCAATTGAAGCCATCTGTATCATGCTTTTTGGATGTCTCATTTAGGAACGGCAAACCGCAGCTTTTCACATCGGCTGCCCGGGAGAAATCAATATTCCCAATTTTATTCGGGTCATTTGCATGTCAAAGAAGGTGCTAATAAGTTGCCTGCAACAGCTGATCATTTTGCCCTTACCAAATGAAACTCAATAGGGTAAACTTATTATCCACCACACTACAGAATACCAACGCTTATTTGAACGTGTGGTGGTTCGTGCAGATATTCTCAACCAGCGAGCTTCTTAAAAGCATCAACTTTCAGTCAGTGTTGAGCTTTTACAGCTAAAAGCTACACAGTTACTCTGTGTAATTGTGATACACAATTGTTTGAATAGTATAATTAATACTCAGCAATCTGTGTGAATGGAACTATTTTGCATACACAATCATTTAAGTGGTGGTGTTTCATAGCGACTGTTTTAGCCTATTGAGTAAAATAATGCACAAAAAGGGGAGGGAGCAAAAACAATTCCTTTGTTTTTCTTCACCTTTTGCACACAATGTACAGCAAGGCTCGTTGGCATTTTTAACAAGATTGATTCACAGCCAGTGCAGTGTCTAGGGAATAATCACCTCCGCCGCACTAGTGCAATTAACTTATTACATTAATTAATTGATCCTATCACCCACAGGTTTTAGTTGATTCTCTTCGCCCATGGATGCTAATTGCTAAAAAAAGTTGCTTATTTTAACCAGTCAAAAATAGTGGTATGTTAAAGGTCTAGGATTTTAGGGGGATCCATTTGCAGAAATATAATATCTTTTTTTCTATATCTAATCTATATTTTTTTATGTTTTCATTAGTGTATAATCACCTGAAATAAAGAATGGTTGTGTTCTCATTAGCTTAGAATGAGCCCTTCATATCGAGTCCTCTTCACGGAGTCCGCCGTGTTGCACCCCCATTTTTATACTGTAGCCCAGAACGGACAAAAGAAGCTCTGGCTCAAGGGAGGGCCTTTTGCATTTTAACGCATTTTTCGGATGAGATGCGAGGAAAGTGGAATCCTCAGTTGGGAAATGGGACATGGTTCACTTTTAAACGACGTCCTTTACTTATGGTGTGTGCACAGCTGTATTACCCATCACTGGCTTTCAGGCCAAATATATCCCACATAGACCCTCTATAATTTAGTTTTTATATGTTTTTTGAAAGCAATTGATCCATCTCTTTTTATTCATGGGATTCAATGTATCACTTTCAAACGGCTTCGCAGGACATCATTTTTTAAACAATTCATGTACATGAATAGACTTTGTCTGCCTTGAATACATAGTATATGATAGGATCAATTTCCTGCCTCAGCTTGACAGTAAAGTTGATTCTATTCCATACCCTCATGAAATAAAATGGCAGATAGTACATTTCCCCAAACTGTAAGCATTTACATGTTGTGAAGTGGTGGCTTGTTTCAATTCTGCCAGATGTGGAGCATTTCTACACGCGTAGCGCGAACACGTCCACATGGGCTACACTCGTGTATCCTCGCTTCCCTCTCATACAAACGCATTTAAGTGACTGTCCTTCAAGATAGTGGGTCTCCATCGATTTCCGAGTCACATGATCGGGGAAGAGGGATATTGGGGTGATCCCGAGGTCTAACTAACCAGGGTAATTGAAAACCCCTGCGCGGGCGTGCGGGCCCCACAGTTGTTGTATTTGCTTCTCAAAATGCTGATCACACATAACATAGCCTGCATAACAAACATGAAATGACCATGTGATGTAAAATATAACATGAACAAAAAAAAAAAAAAAGCCCCATTATAGTCCTCTCTGTTGGACATAGGGTGCACATTAAGTTCACTCCATGACACTTTCTCAGATTACGTTCACTCTGTGCACAGACAAGAGTGACTTTGAGCTTGCAGGCAATTGGGTTGAGTGTCCCTGTGAGTTTTTGTCTGTGAGCAAGAGAGTGAATAAGTGAGTGGACTGAGATATCAGGGGGAGAGAAAGAGGTGGTAGAGGGAGGCGCTGGACCGTGAACAAGCCGTGAAGCGGAAAGGGAGGCTGATGACTGCGGCTGTATTAGGGGTGAAGGTGCAATCCGTCTAAATGAGTGACTCTTGTCTGAAGTGCTATCGGGAAAGTCCATGTGACCCTGGTCAGCAACACAGACCATCCAGTTCGGAAGGCGTCAATGTGGAACCAGACCTCATGACCCACCACAAAGAGAAGCCATTGTGTTGCAACAAGTCCCCCTATTCAGCAACAATCGTCAACATCAGCTAAGAAGCATAACTAGAAACATTCTGATTCATCACGAGATGCCTGTAAACCACACCAGTGCTGCGAAGCAGGACCATAAAGTCAAAGTACAAGGACACTTGTCACATAAATAAAATATGAAAGGATTGTAAGTCTGAGAATGTCTGAGTCCAATTTTTTACAAGAGTGAAATATAAAAGGAATCGTTTTTACGAAGAAAAACAGTATTTGATCACGATCCTGCCTGCCTTTCTTTGAGTCAGAGCAAGGGGAGAAAAGGAGGGCACGTCACCTCCCATCATCCGGAGGAGTCTTCCTCCTCATAGCACTTACTCTAGAGCCTCCCAAGAGTGTCAGAGGGCAAGCCATTAAAGGCCTGCTGAAACACTACTGATACTGTCAGATGGAGACAGGAGACATGGGAAGGAACAAGTTAGGCAGGCTCCTCCAAAGGCTGTGACTCTCTCACTCTCACAGCTCTCACTGCTCCTGCTCATACTAAGAGTGTTAAGGTGCCAGATGAACATCGGATTAATTTAATAATCAAACTTTCATGGGACACTGATGCAAGGTATAAAGCTGTGTATACATGTCTGTTGTACAGGTTATAGAGCCCATTGGCGGATTATGAGACAATGGGCCCCTGGGGAAAAGGTCCCACTACCACGCCTACATACTAGGAGCAAGTCACATAGACATCATGGTTGTGTAGCCTCTTTTTGTTGTGTTTTTGTTATCTTCTTGTAGTTGCGTTGTGTCTCATTTGTAATCATTTTGTGTCACTTTGTAATAGTTTTTGTCTTTACTTTTTGTCTGTAGTTGTTTTTGCCACTTTTTGTAGTTGTTTTGCATCCCTTTGTAGTTGTTTTGCATCCCTTTGT
>CALSBV010010655.1:3976191-3989658 GCA_943590825.1 Bovichtus diacanthus
TTAGCTTTTTGTCCAGAGCGACTTACAATAAGTGCAAACAATCATGAGGATACGACTCAGAAGAGCGAGAATCTTGCACGTACATAAGCTTACCTAAGCAAATAGGTGTAGTCATACAAGTGCAGTAAAATAGCTTCAAATAAACCAAACCAAAGTAAGTGCAACAAAGAGAAACAATAGAATAAGAATTCAACCACTGGCTTCAAATAAGCCAACCAACCTGCATTTTGAGTCTCTTTCTGGCCCCTTTTGATCGTCATTGTGTGTCTCTTTGTAGATATGTAATCTACACACAAAAAAAAAAAGAAGCTAATGGGACAGTAAACAAGGACCAGCATGTGGAAGAGGAAGTATTGGCCTGGATATCTGCTGGCCACACCGGAAACCCCTGAAATATTGGCCGCTGTCCCCAGAGGCTAAATCGCTGTCAGACCGACCGCCAATGGGCCTCAGCTGTACTTTGTATTTAGTGCTAATAGTGCACATTTGCATGCTTACACATTAAACTAAAATGGTGAACTAGTAAACACGTGTGTTAAACATCAGCACGTTTGCATTGTCATAGAAGAAAAAGGAGTTCCTGAAAATATCCGATCTCCCTTCCATGTGTTCTATCATCTTGCAAACTGGGCCTTGTGCGGGGTCCTCTGGGATCATATTAAAAGAGGAAAGGATGGAAAAACAACTAAGGAGACCCCTTGGGATCAGAGGTCTGTCAAATTCAATCTTCAATCGACTCCACCATACTGTCAGGAATATGGCGGAGAGAAAGGTGTTTCACAGTTGGCAATGTAAGAAAAGGGGTGTCAGAATGTATTCCCTTTCTGAGTCCCCCCCCTAATTTGCTGTGATGAGGCTTATTTGTAGGAAATACGAGGAGGTGGGAGTAGAGGGAGAGGTGGTGGACAATGACACGCTCCACTGGCTGATGTAAAATGACAGACTGTCTGCAGTAAGAGGGGAATGTTGCATGTTAGGCAGGTCAGCAGATGCTGGGCTGACAGTCAATGAAATATTCAAGTCGGGAGACTGTTATTATGGATCTGATGTATGTAATTTCTCAGAAAACAAGAAATGTGTTCCTAAAGTTACTTTTCGGGCACAAGGACATCAAATCAGAAGAAAACGTGACCGGGGATGTTTTTCATTCACCTTTATGTTAGTCAAGCTTTCAAGCCCACCAATCTCATTTCTTTCAATCTACCGACAGTATAATAGCTAATGACAGACCCTTTCCCTTTGGAAAGAGGAAAGCTGCAATTACAACAGCGCTCGGAGTGTCCGATAATCACTTTTAGGAAGGGGGACACTCTATAAAGATCTATTATTGTTACCAAAACTTCCAGCCATGTGCTGGGTAATATTCGGCATAAATTAAATAAAAGGTCTAATCATTTTTCCTATTCCAAATGGATGCATTCAAATAGTCTAGTGTGACCCAGTAATAGGAGAGTTATGCTTCTCATTTGCCAGCAACTTCTTAATCTTTGGCTGTATGTCTTCTTTAAAACGGTTATAAAATAACAGGAAGTGCAAAAAACATTTGCAAAACTCAACTCAAGGCCCAATCACTCGCTTGTTCCTGAGCTTTTGACTTGGTAACATCAGAAGATGGAGGTTGCTCAGTTTGTCAAAAGAGCTTTGGATGACATCTTTCCATTTTTCGGAGCACTTCTTGGACTTCTCTTGTGTTGGTGGAGTTTAAGAAGTCATTATTGACCTTGGGGAAAGAGCAGTTGACAAAACAATCTCAACTCATGGTCCACTCGGTCGTTGAAAAAAAGGATTTGTGACTGAAATTGATATCATGCAATGCATCCTTGAACGAACTGTTTGAAGTTCTTCCCCACTTAAATATTCTGTAATTTTCAACCCCAATTTTTACAACAAAAGCCAAGATTTTATGCGCTATGAATGTTACTGACCCACACTTATGGAATTTAAATTGCAGACATCAGATTTTCAGATTAACCAAACACTGTGTGTGTGTGTGTGTGTGTAACAAGATATCCAAGAGACTAGTTACTATAGACACACAACTGTTTAATCCCATTACATTACTGCCATCTACTGGAACAGGCTGTACAAACTTGAGCATAAGTATTACCTCTATATTCAAGCTACACAGTAGCTGAAGGCATTATAAACACGGTTGTATTGACAAAGTTGATGGACAAGTTACTTTACGAAACAGAAAACATGCTAAAGTCATTAATCATAGTGGTGAGAACAGTTCCACACACTGGGCTAGATATTGTTCGAACAACATAGACACTGTAACATATATAACGGCACCAAATTGGAAAATGAGAACTTTATTACGACACGCAAGACACAGTATATCCAGTCACTTTCAACGCATGTAGCTTATACAGTTAGTCCTGAAAACTGGTTGCAGTGGATATGAAGTCAGACCCAAAAGTATTTGTCATTGTCAAAAACAAACCACATGCCAATTAACATCCATTACCTCTGGACACTTCACAACATACAGAGTAGATTGGAGCATGCCAGACTCCTGAAATAAAAACCATAACTTTGCATAATAATATACTGTACAAACTTATATTGCATACAGACGTACTGCACAAAACCAACAAACTGCTCGGACTGAAGAAAAAACAAACAAAAACAAACCATGAAGCTGGTTTAGGCGCAGGTTTAGTATTCTGTAGTGTGGATGGTAAAATGACATTGGTGTAGAACTGAAGGTGCATGATAAGTGGTTGAAGCTTAATATATCCTAGAGATTCTCACCCGTCCGCAAACATGAAAAGCACCTCTCGACTCGTTTGGGCTAAGGCAACCATGACACGTTTATGTAAAAAAAAGAAAAAAAAGAAAAAGGAAGGCGAACAAAATCAGGTAAAAAACAGTTACTGAGCTGCCATGTTAACACTAGTTAGAACTTTGGACACACCATGAATCGGCCCTCCCTGCACAAGGCGTGTTGTGTACAGATTTTATGGGAGCAAACCACACGCAAGGATACGACACATTATAAAAATGGTGGTAGCGTCTAGTGGATATTTAAAAAGGAACACTTCACACAAAAATGTTCATTTGTGGACGACTTTCTCACCGCGTCAGCTTGAATTGTTGAAGAAAATGTAGTTATTCTCGTATGATTTATAAAAAAAAACACAGAGAAAAGTCTTGATGAATTGAAATAAATGGGGGCCGCGTTTAACGGTAGAAAAACTATATTTAAAACATCCGTTTCCAAACTCTCATTATTCCCCAAACATGTGCATGTTACCTCAAACCTCACTTATTAGTTTCCAGAAGAATCCAAATTTTGTGGGTGAAGTATTCCTTTAAAATTAACTGGATGTTATACAAGCTAAAGTCATGGGCGAAGCAGACTCTAAACCAGCTTCCAGTGAGGCACCGGTATTGATCGTGGCTTTCACATCAGCAGCACCCAATACAGTACCAATACCCATTGAAATTTAAAAAAATAAATAAAAATCATGCTTGGAATCTCCAGCGAAAAAAATTAAAAAAAGAAGTCTAGCAAAGTACCACCAAAGGGTCAATTCACTAAAATCACACATATGTACATGGATAAATACCGCTAGGGAAAGTGAGAGAATATATTTTATGGTTTTTTTTTTTCCCTCCCTCTGATTTGGGTGAACTGACCCTTAAACACCTCATCACAGGCTATGCATAAGATACACCAATTAGCTGAGTAGCAATTGTGATCATGACAGTACATAATTAGTCACTGGTAAAGACATAAAAAAAAAAAACAAACAACTTCAAAATCAATATGCTGATAATTACCTCAGACCATCGATTGTCACATTTTTCCATTATGTTGCATGCTACAGTATTACCACTACCAGGGACTTCTATTGTACCCAAATAAACAATAAAACAAACCCCTAACAATGGCATAGTAGCAAATTTCATTTAAGAGGAAAGATTCCAAACAACTGGTCTGAGGTATTGACCCCAATGAAGGAAAGTCTGGCATGTTATAGCATCCAACAAGTAAAAACAATCTAAAATAGTTAATTCATTCGATAAATATTACTGGAAACTGGAAGATTACACGTGTCACAATATTGTTGAACTAATGTTATGGTAGTGATCCATCTTCTTCAAAATACGTCTTTTGGATATACTATACATACTCATAAGTATGAAAATAGATTGAATGGATCTAAAATTGCAGCAAACACTCAAAATTTAGAGGAGGGGGCAGGAGGAAGAGCGAGAAGATAACCAGCAACACATTTACAATCTTACATTTCTCACATATTAACAAAAACAAAAAAAAGACTTTGTATAAAAAGTATACATCTAGGAACAGGCCTGTGGCACATCTGACACACGAGCAAAGTCGACACGATGCAGATGATCGTTCAAGCCTCGGGGAAAAAACACTGTTTGTATGAGACAAGAGTCAGCACACGCACAAGGCAGCGCTGTGTTGCTGTGGTAGGATACTGTCGTCCTCAGAGGAGCTTCTCTTTTGAGCGCGAGTTTGACGGGATAGTTCATTTTTTACATCGCTATTCTCCTGTGGGAAACTTTTGCCGGAGGACCGGGGACCTCGGAGTTCAGGGGGCGAGTGCGGAGAACGGCGAGACCTTTTTAACGGAGGAGCAGGGGTAGCACAGTTTATTTGGGTTGTCGAGTCTTGCTTTTCCAAAACAGTCACTGAGCCGTCTGGGGGGGGCGGTGTGGCTCTCGCGGAGTCAGCGTCAGGTAAGAGCTGTGCGGTGGCACAGAAAGCAGCTTCGTACAGCCCAAATGCCTGCTCCAGAGCTGTGGAACTTTCTTTAAATGGGGAGGAAACATTCGCTGCATCGCTCCGCTGAAATGAAACAAATCCAAAAAAATGTGATTCAAATGCCAGAATACTTTTTTAAAACATTTTTTTTAATATAATATAACACACATTTATTTATCAATTAATTAAAATCCTGTCTTTTTTGGCAAGAAAAATAAATAAATATATAAAACACAACTTGCTATTCATGAATCTCAAATTAATAAATGAGACAAACAGATGAACTCTGTTACAAATGGACGAAGACTAAAATCATGGAAATGAACAATAGTTTTACAAACAATATTGGGTTAAGACGTGTTCAAAGGGTTCTACGTTAAGCTTTAGGTGTGCTGCATCCACAAGTGACAATGTAGATTGTACAAAATAAAAAAGGCACTAAATGTAGATATTTCACTTCCATTTTTAGTCAAGAGGCCACGTCACCATGTAACCCTAACCATTAGATCTTAGATGTGGATCAAATGTAGCAATTTTTTAATCCAGGTTAAAAACATTTCTCTTTTCATGTGCCTATGATTCTGCATCTTCTTTAAAAATATATATATATAATGGTCTGTTTAAAAGTATTATTGAGGCAAAACAGACCAAGAAAATCCCTGTCCTCTTTATAGAGTTATAGAAAGTACACATCTAGTGTTCAGATGCTGCCTTTTATCATAAATTGGATGAGGGGACAGAATTAAAAATATTCTTAAAATATTGTTTGTGCCATTTCTTCGTCGAATAGTAATTTAGGCAAGCCATCAACACTATTATTATTCTCACTTGGTATACATTAAGACTGAATACAAGTACACATAAAGGGTGTGATATCCAGAATACTGTAACTAGTGTTGGCACTGTGAATTGTCTTTTCAAAAATGTTTTCACTATCTTTTCATAAGCCATTTTAAGTTCACTGTCTCCCTCTACTGGCTAGAGTGGGAAGAACGTTTAACGTGGCACTGGTGACGTTAACCATCTCTAACTGACAAATTGAATTCTTTTTTTTTTTTTTGGGAATTGGCTATATCTCACTTTCATTTCCAAATACTGGACAACACATTTAAAGCAATAATAAGTAATCTACAGCTCTCTTATAGCAGCACAATATCAACACCACTGTACTCAAGGCTCCCAAGCAGAGAGAAGCAACCAGAGAAGCGAAGTTTGGCATTTCCCCCCCCCCACATAGCTCAATGTTTGCCACCAGGTTCAACAAGACAAGCCTGGCTATTCAGCTAATAGATCATATCAATAATGTGGCTGGTATTATTACATTTCTTATAACTGAGCAGCAGTCACCTCACTACCACTCCAGGCATGGCCATCCCTCATGATCTTCTCCATATATCTCATCTTCTTCAAAAAACATGTCATCCTCATGCTCCTCCTGTTGGCCCCGAAAACAAAGAGTGACTTGTTGAAACCAATGGTTCACTGCTAGAAACGGCTAGTGTGACCTCAAGTCAGCAGGCGACGGCACACTTTCATATTTTAACTGGTGAAAGTTAAACAAAATGACAAATCACAAAATGGACTGGGATATAGAAAAGAACAATATGGTGAATTCCAAACAACAAACAAAACACACAAAAAGTATTCAGTACATTTGTTCCATCGTCAAGAGTGGTCATTCCCCAGCAGTGACCGACTCCGCATTTGCTAAATATAAAATGTCATTTTGCTGCAGGGTTTGTATGGTTCATCCTAATGAAACCTTACAACAGAGCTATGGCACTGACCTGTGGGACCGCGCATGTGTTATACGTAGTTCCTGGGAATGGAACATGGTCCATTCCTGTAGACATGTCAACGACGATCTCATCTCGATGCATAGGGATAGGTGGGCCTCCGCGCTCCTGTAGGGCCAGGACAATAACTGTTGTGTTGTCTGCGCGCAGCATGCGTTCTTTCCAAAACAGTAGGGCTGTGCAGCCCAGCCGGCGGGCGCAAGACATTCCCTTTGGTCCCTAAAAAGCAAAGAGAAGCAGCAGAAGGACAAAGAAAATGTCACAAACAAACATGTAAAGAGTGTGAAGATAATTCACACTACTACTACTATTTTCATTTTGGTCAAAAATGATAACTATTAAAAAAAAATTTGAATAAATGACATTCCACACTGCGTGATAAATGCAAGACAGTATATGTGAAAAGGGGAACGATTTTAACTAAATCGATATCACCGAGAAACTTCCCTCGTTGATTACTTGCATTCATACAATTATTTTATGTATAACAAGCATTCTGAAAAGTTTATATATGCAAATTGGGCGTTATCTTATTAAATATGTGCTCATTTGCATACATTTCCGGAACAGAAATGTGAACATTGAAGCCTCAAAATTCTCATAATATTTGATTGAAATTTGAATATCTCATTTTCACTCCAGAAAATGCTGTAATCAGCCATAAAAAGAAACGACATTTTCGTTTTTTTTTGTTCCAAATTTTTTAGGTATACAATTTTATATAAAATCAGGGTGTGAATCTGTGTAAAAACCTTCAGAAACTGTAACGTTTTGTGTATGTAAATGCAACTTTTTGATAAAATGGGCTTTAAAAAAAGGTTCAATGTGTAATTCCGAGCCACCTGCTCCAAAGAAATAGGGTGCAGTATTTCACCTCTAAACTGGGTCTGTGCAATCTCTAATGTTCATATTTTAGTTGTAGTAGTTTGGCATATTTATTGTAGTGTATTCTTTATATTGTGTAGTGCCTGTCAGTGAGTCAGTCAGTGGGCAAGAATACAACCAAACTGCTGAAACTTTGAGATCCGGTCAAAAAGCTCTGTTCTTATAATCTTCACGTGGGGCTGATGATCTGTGTTTACTGAGCACTGATGTTAACCAGGGCTGTAGTCTCTGTAACGTCACGATAGTTTGTTTATTGGACTAAATCCAAAGTGGCAGACACTAGAAAACGACCCGCATACTGGTCTCATCTTCCCGGTGGCGGCGCAGCCAGGAGAGCAGCCTGCTGGAGGAGAGAGGTACAGTGACTCACTATCACCTCTAGAGGAACACGTGGTATTACAGGCTGGACGGAGCAGCACTAGTCAGTTAGCAGCTAATCTCAGTAGATATCTCTGCAACACAACACATAGACGTCTTTGACACAACGTCAACACTGTTACCTCTTCACACTCTGTTGATAATGTTTAGTTCATTGCATTTAAAACTTTAAGATCAAATTCTGGCATATCTTACACATTGAACCTTTAAAAGTTTTGTATTGTAAAATGTCATCCATCTTCGAGACACTACAGGTCAATAGGGTCATGTCTTTACTAATAACTATCACCATAAAACTTCCCCGGTTCATTACCGTAATTTCTGGACTATTCAGCGCATCTGAATATAAGCCGCACCCACTGAATTTTTTAAAAATATGTATTTTGTACATAAATAAGCGGCACATGTCTATAAGCCGCAGGTGCCTACCGGTACATTGAAACAAATGAACTTTACACAGGCTTTAACGAAACACGGCTTGGAACAAAAATAAATAGGCTTTTAAACGCCTTCAACTTGAAAGCTGCATCATATGCCTTTCTCCGTGTCTTTGCCATGATGAGGGGGACAACATGACCGTAATCAGAATCATGACCATTCATAATGTCCGCTGTTTAAAATGTCTGCTGTTCATAATGTCCGCTGTTCATAATGTCCGCTGCTGAAGACATTCCAAGAACTAATAATGCAATTGAAGGTTGGCATAATGTTTTTAGAGGTTCATTTGGTACACTGAATGAAACACCGAGAAATTTCGTAAAAAAGTTAATTACCGTAATGAACGGGAAGTTTGAGCGCGCTCGATTTACGTCACATTATGTGACGGTGCTCAGTTTTTTGGCGACATGAAGCTTGTGAAAGCGGGAAAAATCCATAAATTAGCCGCGTCATTGTATAAACCGCGAGGTTCAAAGTGTGGGGAAAAAGTAGCGGCTTATAGTCCGGAAATTACGGTACTTACATTAAGACAATATTTTTTTTGTATTATAAGTTTTCTGAAATGTTATGTTTAAATATACAAATGCATTATCTCTTGCTAACTTTTGGTGAATTTAGGAGACATCTACAGATGCAAATAGACAAAGTTAGTAAAAAATAAAGACAGAAATATGTATTTTGGATGTTTTCTTTCCAAGAAGACATGTTATGGAGGAAAAATAGCCCAAACTCTTTGAATTGACCAGTGCTTGTACAATGACATACCACCATTTTGTCGTGGCTATAACACATATTGACAGCATTCTTGGGTGGCATCATATTCCACAGCCCATCACTGCCGAGGATGATGAAGTGATGCCGACTGGGGTCAAGGGTCATCACGGTGGTATCGGGCTCTGGAGAAACCACAAACTCCCCACTGTAGAAATCGTAGCTCCACAGATCACCTTTCAACAAAAATAATAAAACATTAATAAAATAATTAAACAAAGTATACTCACATAAACCAATACATTTGTTGGACACTAATCCCGACAAACAGGGTGTCATCTTTACCGAGGGACCGGGCCACAGCCAGGAAGGGGATCTGGTCAATGACAGTACTCCTTCTCACAGGGCCGTTATGGGTCAGCCTGGGCCTCTTCCACACAACACGGTTCACCCCAGATTTCTTCATTACGCTGCGGTTACAAGAACGACACAACGCACTTCAATACGAGAGCAAATTTTTAGGCTTGGCAGGAAATACAGCAATGTTGAAAGGAACAAGTGCAAGATGACATCTGCCCAGTTTGACGTAGCCCCTGATGTTATATTACAAAATCATTCTTGGAAAGAAGAAGCTTTCTCTGGAAGTCCTGTTCACCGACTCACCTGCCACCCAGCCGCTCAATCCTTTCTTTTTCTTTAGGAAGTTCAGGTTTATGGTCTTGTGTAATTTCAAGCGCCTGGAGCGTGATATCGGAGTCATTTTCTCGCACTCCAACCACTACTGCCGAATCCCCCACATGGGCAACATACATGTGAATCCCGCGGATCACAATCACGCTGGCTGTGGTGCCGGATGTACTTGGCAGGCCAGTAATAGTTTTTGGCCACTCCGCTGTAAGAGAAAAATATTTTTTTTGTTAAAAGAAAAAAATATATTAACAGGAAATATTAACTCACTGATCAAATGTGGTCGACATTTGTAAGGAAAACAATGTTGGTAGTATCAGTCAGGGCAAAAACACAATGCCAAAATAATTCAAAGTTATTTGAATTGAGTCACAAAATGATCCTGATTATCATCGAAATATACTTAAAAAAGATGAGTCTTATCTGTGATGCAATAAAAAAAATAGTTTGTTAACAACATGTAAGGTAAAGTGATTCCAGTGTGTTTTAGTGCCATTTTAAGAGTTTTTAAGTGGAAACCAAACAAAGATAATCATAAACCATAAGGTCCTCCTGCATAAATAAAGGATCAAAAACAAAACATGCAGCAACATTGTGAGAGTCTGTTCTTTCTTACATGATAATTCCTGTATTTTTTTTCTTTTCTTTTCAGATCAGCCTCCATTTGTCTACCGTGAAAGCGAGCTAGACAGGTTTTTCAAGTCTCTCATGTGAGAAAATATCTATGACTATACCAGTGATGGAAATTCACCACAAATCAATTTATTGTGAGACTTTTACACCACAGTTAAATGACATTGTTCACTATCACACAACACTACTGATGAAGATAGATTCTGCTTGCCACCGATCTAAGCTGTTTCATAAAGCATCATGACAACATAAGCCGGGTTTACTTGAGTAAATCTGTCTTATTTTGGAGAAATTCGGTTTTATAACGAAGGATTAAATACGTTTGGCACCATGTTACAAAATAAATGTATCCCTGTAGGGTAGTCTCATGCTGTTTAGGCTGGTTTTCAGACAAATCTTCAGCTCAGGCTTAACCAGCATTACATTCTACTAACCAGGCTGAAACATACCATGTTCTCCCAAATTTGAGCAACACTGCGCACAGTTCCTCTATACTTGAGTCAGGATCAGTGTTTAACAGTGATCCACAGCATGCTGCAAAAGGTTCTCTTTGTAGGTTTATGCATTTTCACTTTAATATGATAGATACTTTATTGATCCCGAGGGAAATTTAGGAAATCAGAATTTTCTTTAGGAAAATGTGTAATTACTCATATCATAGGTGTAATATGTGCTGCTCTGTGGCTTTGCTTTACTTCTCTCCTTGATCTCATAGTGGGATCAGAACTTCATGTGTCAGGTTTGTGTTTGTTGTTACTCAAGAAGACCTTTCACAATAAAAGTCCTGCATCTCGTAGCCTCCTATATAGACCCAATTCCTGATTCAGTGGCACTTTTTACAAACGCAGGAATATATAAAATGATCCAGAGTATTTCAAATTACAGGAACATCTACTATGTTATTTAATATTAGTTATTTTATTTCAACACTTAATCCCCTTTTTTTTTAAATGTACTGCTGCGATGAAAACAGTCATCAGAGCTAGATTGTAGGAGTTGTCAACTCTGACAGCTGTGTTGTGGTGAGCTGACGGCGCACTGTGTTCATTTGTAATGGAGTGGACCACTTGCCACGATTGGGCACCGCCATACCAGCTGAGTAGGAGGCTGCCTCATGTGACACGGTTTGCTAGTGCTGAGACTGTGACAACAAGAATTACAAGCAATGGGAAGCAATACATACGAGGGAAATAACACAAGTAGGCTGAAGACTTACGTAGCTCTTTCCACATCGCATGGTGACAGGCGATGAACCCTTTCTTTAGGGCAGCACACACTTCACTGTGATCCTTCGACCAAAACCCCCGCTGCCTTTTCAATATGCCCCACAGATTCTCTCTCGCGAAATGAGCCGCTTCTCGACCCCCGTGGCCATCAAAAACAGCGAAAAACGCCACAGACTTCCGAGTGTCGACTGCATGCTCTGCGATTTTCCCCTCCGATACCGGTGCACTGTTGTTGCCGCTGTCCTCACTCGGTAGAGTCTCTACCCACATTGCAGACGCCGGGCCGGATTCGGCAGCAACGTTATGCTCGTGTGTCTCATTTCCAGTCTGTTTTGTGGGTTCACTCTCCGCCTTCCCTTGTCCTCCATGTCCCTGCGACTTTTGATAATCTTCGCCTGGCGACTGCGTCGGCTCGTACTCGATTCTTATATCGACAACATCCTCCATGTATTTCCTCCCCCCTTGCTCGGAAAATGCACTCATACGAAATATTATTCCATCGTCCATGATTGTGAACGCCTAATGGTAATTATCTAAGCAAGGGCACATGTAGTTGCTAACTGTAGCTTGGAAGCTAAAAATTTTGAACCGAGTTTGCCGCGATTGTATGGCCGAAGGCTTCCTTCCTTTTTGTTTATCTTCTCCGAAACGTCCCGCTGTACGTAATGACGTTGTGTTTTCCCATCTATCAACTTTTCAACTACGCACGAAACGCCTGCCTATTATGCTGCCTTCATGGGCGCCCGAAGAAATTGGAAATAACAAGCTGATCACATTACAGACCATAAAAAAAAACTCTTGAATGTGGCCCTTTTCATGACTCACTTGATGATATCATCCTCCATTTGTCTTAAACGAATCCCAGCTGCTTTGCTTCGCATTGGTATGGTAAGTTGACTCAAGAGAACTTTCTAAAGTAGATTCTTAAAGAAATGAGGAGACCTTAACGTCGCAAATTGTGAACAGAATTCACCCCGGTATGGTAGAACAACTATTGATGTGTCAAGAGAACAACAGCCAAAGTAAGAAAACAATTGAACAAGTGAAATAAGAAGCAATATTTGTAAACTGAAGCGGAAGAGTTCACCACCTAAAAGGGTGACAGAAGATCTGATTGGAGCAGAGAAGCGCTGAGAGGCGTGGTCACGCCTAAGTGCCAACAAGGGGCCAATAGGACCTGGCCCCAGCCAACCAATGGGAGAAGACTATAGCTGAAAGGCGGCGGGTATAAAATATGCTGTAAACTAGAGATCGTGGCCGTTCTGTGGATCTGTGAGAGTCACTACTTAAATGTGGTCTGTGGACAGTGAAATGGTCCTCAGCTCAGTACTTTTGCAATGCTACCATATCATCATGGAATAAATACAGTTAATATGAAGAGAAGTTTTCTGAAATTGATTTATATGCGTCTCTATTTCAAATTAAAAGAGCACAACATAACTCAAGCTAACTTACTCAGACCCACTTCAACGTTAATGCTAATGCTTGACAGAGCAGAGGTATAAACACGTGTTTAATTTTTTTTTAGCAACGCCTAGTTGCCTGGTTATCTTTTATTTTTTTTTAAAGTTAAAATGAATTGCAATATCTCAGTTATGCAAACCAGGGTTAAAATGAAAATGTTCAAATGCTGTGTAATTTTAATGGGCCGCATATACACTTGAAAGACTTGCATCTCGATTTGCAGTTTGATGAAAACTTGACTTGAACTTTCCTCAATGGACTTCAAACTTGATTTAAGACTTGCTCTGACCTGCTCATACATGTCTTGGAATTGAACTTTTCACCAAAACACTTAAGTGTTTTGTTTTTGTCTGAACACCTAAAACTAACGTGTGGGTGAAGAAGGTGAGGCTGTAGACATAGAGCCAGGTGTAAACACAAACATTTCTAATGTGTCCCAGTTTATGTCCTGTTGCAGTGTGTGTGTGTGTGTGTGTGTGTGTGTGTGTGTGTGTGTGTGTGTGTG